>JAODUP010000489.1:232500-240000 GCA_025642065.1 Paralvinella palmiformis
TCGGAAGCGATCCCTTTCCAGTGGAAATCCCAGACAAACATCGATTGCTTATTTACACAAACGGACCTGCTGTCCTAGGCATTAGCAAGATAAAAAAAAACGACGCCAAACATCGCGTGAGCCACGTTCGGACTCCGGGGATCATTTGTTTTCAGTATTCAAGATGGCAACCGAGCGTTTCTTCATTATTACACAGCTTGCAGGCGTCTAGGAAATGGAGCGGACGATATGATAGCCCCCACTGAATCTACACCAACCTTCCTGTAGGGAATTGGCCCCTTCCTTCACCCGGACAACACTAATGAGCCTTCCGTATAGCGTATGCCATTGAGCCTTCGGTTCGTTTTCCATCCGTGTATCTTTGGACTGCTGATTCACACTTATGCAGACGGCCGGAATCCTTAGCGCTTGAGCAGCACCCGATGAGGAACTGATTTTAGCTTGCTTGGGGTCGCGCCATGACAATTCGGAAACAAAAACATCCAAAGCGAAAATACCCAAAAGAAAAACGCAATTGCTTATACGTAGGCGCACGTGTTCCGGCAGCATTTGGGTTTTCGAATAACTGGATCCCACTTCCGTTTTCTGTCTTTCTCCGGTTTGTTTGCCCGGAAAGGATCGCAGGTATGCGGTGCGCGTGCACGCGGCGGACGAAATGGTCGCTGACAGCCTCGCTGCCATCTAGGCTGTCGTCACAGCCGAAACGCCATCGTCTTCGATAACTAACCTTTCCCGGGATGCGCCTAATGGGAGCCCTAGATCCGGCCTAATGCGGCTCGACTTAGAAACCGCTCGAATTATTGCTGCTCGGACGCGGCAGCAAAGCGGCGGAGATGTTTAGTTACAGCGCGCGGAATACGTTAGCCGCTTAATCCCTAGATTGGCTCGAGCAATCTTCTTTCGGGAGCCGAGCTGTTTCATTTCAACATTCGGCCACAAATGGATATCTTGGGAGCTCTTCCGTTCGTCGGTGGCCTGGACATATCTGGACTCCTGGGAGGATTGAACGCCGACTGAAGGAGCTATTGGGCCGCTCCATTGCCGGTTCTGGCTTAGAACCACGCAATGTTTCACTCGATGGCTTCCTCTTCTAACATACCGATATTTGTTCCGGAGGAACAACAACGTCCCCTAAGAATTGGAACAATACGACTTCGTTCACTTTTCGCCTCCGTTGCTTTGTCCGGATTTGCCTCTCCGTACGGTGTGATATGGTGCGATCCTCGGCTTCATTGATGGGTCTCTGGCTTCAGGATGTTACTGATGGGATGTGGATGGGATGGGCTGGAGTTAGGTTTCCTATAACTAATTTATCGTTGAAATGATATCAACGGGATTTACCCCCGTGAGATATGTAGTTTAGACCGGATATTGTTACGTGGATATATTAATTAATACACGCACTGAATAGCACACCTGGTCGGAAGCATTCCACAGAGACAGGTGTGAGTCACATTCTTGCCTCTTTGGAAACACTGCGTGGGTGAGTGGCATTTAGCGACACACCGAAAAACATTTTCCTCCATTTGTTGACCGTGGCCTCGTACGTATGACATGCACAAAGACGCAGACAGTGCCAGTTCTAAGCCAAGAACCTATGGGGTCGGTGCAACCAACCGTCCAAGCTAATATATCGCTGTTAGCCCGGCATACGGACGTCCATCAATAAATTCAACGCCAAAATAGTCGGCGAATGTCGGTGCGCGTTCCATTATTGACCTGCCACACACCACGTGACCGATAGCGATAGATAGTAGAGATGCTCCACAATCTTTGATCATCATCGTCGTCATCGCTTACCCGGTGAAGAAGATTAGCTCTGTTCAAGCGGGCAGTGTCGTCCGGATACGGTGGAGCACGATTCATTCGCATCGCGATACGTGCTGCTCCCTTAGAGTTCACAAACGCCCCCCCCCCCTTCTGATCGATCGATTTGCCGGCCACGGGACAGGACACGTACGCGGCATAAAACAACGGAATTGGCCGGTGAACGCTCGCAGCTTGCCACCTGATAAGATCTATCGCTTAATTTCGCTCACTCACGCAGCAGCCGACGTAACCGATCCAGAACGAACGGCGTTGATGTTCGGCAATCTTTTGATTGCGGACCAGGCGCTATCCCGGGCCATTCGTCATTCGCTCGGCCCCTGCAAGGGCGAGCCACTCTCGCTTGGTGTCCGCTGTGCGTTAATCGGCCATCCATTGTCCAACTGGAACGGAGCTGAATTGCGCCAAATTCGACCGATGCTCTAATGAAGGGTCTACAAGACAATCTGTCACCATCTCTCTTCACTCCCGGCTGATTGCCTTCAACGAACAATGATTAATTAGGATGCTTACGTTTGTGGCTGGTATGTCTTCCCGTCGTCGGTTTTATCAAGGCGGCATTACTCCAAGTGAAACTTTGCCCGGAAACAAAGCTTCTGGACTTAACAACGCGTTTTCCGGGGGGTGGAGTGTGGTGGAGGAGGAAGTGATAATTTACTACTATCATTTAAGGTCATATCGTCACATATTCACGTGTTCAATATTGAAGAAAAGGGAAAGCGCTGCATATGGAAACACGTCTAAATAATCTGAGCATAACTTTAAACTAGGGCGTTTGTTGAAGGCGACAAACCACGGTGGATGGATGATCGGTTAGAGAGGCCGACGAACAAACAGATGGACACATAGAAAACATACAGAAATTAGACGGACAGAAAGCAACAAACAGACGGTGAACATAGCGAACAGACGTAATAAAGAGATAGGGTCAGGGTTGGATCAGATGTTTTATTATATGACGTTATGATTAACAATACTTCAAAATGTTCCAGCTGCTAACCTAGATTACGTTGGACTTATTCGATTTGTTGTTTTCTCACAACTAATCCTTCTTTTACATCTTACCCTGCTCTTTCAACTCAGGTCTCTTCTATCTTGCCATTGTGAGTTGGTCGTATGTTCTGGTCGGCTCGCTCGCAGCATTGTTATTCAAGCAGCAGTTCTTACCGAATAAAGTTGACTAAGATAACACAGAAGCGCAATCTTAACTTTTTCTGCCCTCTCCTTTTCGTCGGTGGGCTCGGAGAGGGGTGGGCAGGTGGCGGCGATGGCGATTGCTCAAGGCACGATGATTAATGCCGGCATGACAGTTCTTAATTGCGAGAGGCAATTTTATTTCCGAGGAAAATTGCTCTTCGGTAGCAAAACCTAACTTCCTGCGAGCGGAGACCGACGTCGCGGTGGCGCAGTCCAGGAAGAATAGACCTTTGTTTGCAAGTCGGATTGTGTCTCGCCATGAAAAAAATCTTCGCCGTTCAGCGAGGTGGGTTATGTGAAGAACATGGACGTTTTATCATTTATGGAGCGTGCAACTATTTGTCAATTTGCAGTAAAGACGTGTTTGGTAAAAATACGATGGACATTCAGTAAATCACACATTACAATTATGTATGTTTGACTGGGTAACTGAGTATTTTTTGTTTAACTAGATTAGCCTTTTAACATATTGCATTTTGAATTTCGCGTCCGCCATACGTATAGCTAAATACATAATTCAAAACATTTGTATGCCATTAAATTGAACTAGATCCTTATTTATGCTGCATGCGCAGATTAGCAGCTTCTTCACATATGCAGGAAAGATAAGGGCATAGATAAGGCCGTCAGCTATGGATTTGCGCAAACCAAATAACATAGATTTTACCGTATATATTAATTTTTAAAGGATTCGATAGAGTTAAGCAACCATGTCAAGCGTAGACAGGTAATAACTTTTAATAACTCCCTAGGCAGACGACAGATTAAATGTTAGCTGATATAATGGGATAAACAGTGTACAATCTTTTCAATTTCTGTGGCCGATAAAACAGTTGTAGTCAGAATGTATTTAGAATTGAAGGATCACGTTTGACGTTTGTCGTTTTTCAAGGAGTACTTGTTGGCACCGGAAGAGGGGCACCAGGTAAAATATCATCGTTCGTCAATAGAACCTATTCAGACAATTCGTTGATGTGGTTAAATGCGCTCATCGATTATCCAACAAGAGTGAAAAGTGGTCACAGACCAGTAACGAGGTGTCTAGAAATGCTTCAGTAGCGAGTAATTGAAGGGCAACAGTTAAGATGAAAGAGAGTGCTTGATCAGGCAGGCCAACTTCGAGCAAATCAATACTTCTGAAACAAACCCTTTTTTTTAAACTCACCCGTCGCTCAAATGATATGCTGGATGTACCATCTGAAGCTACATACCAATACATTACTGACCTGTGTTTTATGAAGTCGGGTGCCGTTATTTAGAATCGGCTCTTAAATTTACTGTGGCAAGGTAGTATCGTATGTACGTGTACATATCATTACCTATATATGAATGACATAATAAGGATCAGATGGATATTATGTGTAATCATGCATTTAATTGGTTCAATTAGGCTATTAGCCATTGTTTCGATTTATTGTAATACAAGCCATTTATCACGAGCCATGGTAAACATCCTCAAAAGTGTTATTCTTCTATTGCCATACGAATGAAATTAGATCTCTTCACGGGGCCCGTTTGCAGCCTTCTGATTCGGCTTACAGGGGTGTCTCCGTGGTCTAACGGTAGCGTATTGGATCAGAGATCACATCCACCGTGTCGCTCGGCCCATTTAGCCTACCACGTGCCCAAAACTGACCGTAAAACATCTATCACCATCATCATCATTCGGCTTTAAAGAGAATCTTCGAATGTACACAACGAAATAGTAGGATAGAGTAAAACTGTTATGGACCTCAAGCCCGTTGGATGGCAATAACAGATGATGCTGAAGATAAAAGAGAGTTAATTGTTTTAACATTAAACATAGTTTAGCAAAACAGTGGCAAAATAGCAACAGTGCCACGAGTGACTATAACATGTGCTCATCTGTTGTCTATTGAATCATCACACAAAAGTTTAAAACAATAAAATAAAAAATAAAAACGTAAGGACAAAGCATGAACGATAAATCGCGTGCTCTTCCCTAAAACATAATCTAGATGAGTTTTGTGCGTTTTGCTTTAAGTGATTACAATTTAAAACTGCCAAGAGTAATGCAGATTGGATGACTTGTGTAACAAACCAAGTTAAAGGTTTCCAGATATGTTCTTTTGCAGACGAATCGACTTCTTGTCATTGATATAATAACAAATCGGTGTATTTAGTATGTATGACTTTTTAACTAAACTTGGATGGTGCCAGCCTTTTTCAAATCGTTATGGCTGTCGAAATCTTTACTCCGTAGACGTTAATCCAACTGAATTCTAAAATGTGGTAATTTATCATTTTCACGTTTCAGAAGTAGAGCGTCAAATTGTAATGGATGAAAATAAAGTGCCTCCGTATGGTGATATAGCGAGATGCGTTAAATGGAGAGAAATTGGCGAGATAAAAAATAAGTGTCATCAACTGATCATCTGATCTTATCAGCTTATCAGCTTATCAGCTTCAGGAGAAAATTATAACAGAATCGAGACGTACTATTCATATCTTGCTATTCGATTAGAACGGATTTATTAACAACTGAGGTAAGTGATTTCCCACAGACCTAGTAAAAGTTGGCCTTCACTGATTGTTGAATGTACGTTCGAAGCTGATGACATTCGAATGATGTATTTCCAATCAAATATCTTTTCATATCTTTTCTCAGTGACAGCTCAAAATAAACACGAAACTTATCCTAAATGATTTATTATTATTATTAGAATAAGAGGCCATGATATATATATATATATATATATATATATATATATATATATATTATGGCATTATCTAGCTATTCATTCACAAGTTCTGGTGATCCAGATGTTAAGCTTTTGACGCTTTGTGCAAAGGATGTTTTAACCTTTCCAACGGAATCCAGGGATTAATCACTTGGCTGATAACAAGCTTGTGGGTTAGAATTCGGCTATACATGTATTTGTGGGATTTAGTTTCCTAGACAATCGATTCAACTCGACTGAAAAATGCAGATAACTGACCACATTCAGTGGCGTAGTTTTCTGGCCAAGTTAGAGTACGGCGTTAGATATGTCCAATGCCTGATACTTTACTGTCGAAAAAGTATAATATATTGGAAGCCAAAATAAGCTGAATCCCCCCCCCGCGTTTTGCCTTCAACCGCCAATACCCTAAAACAATTTTGGTGTTTCTATTAGTACATTCAATTAAACCGATTTTGAACGAATTACACAGTGCCAGCAGAAGTCTGACAGCATCACCCATATCGTCTTCATAACAAAAGAGGCACATTGTTGACCATTTTCTATTCTGTGGATTCGAGTCTTTTTATGTCAACTATTTGCACTGGAAAATGAGCGAATGAGTTTTGTTTATATCCCCGAACGCTTGCATTAATGAGGATGGATACATAATTTAAAACGAAGCAGGAATAAAAAGGAATTCACTGTCGGCACACGGTTCTTTGCGGTTTTAATAACGGGAATTTACTGTTATGCTGGTAGTGGAAAATTTTTTTTCCATTATTGTGCATTTCGTACACGCAGATTTATGTGTATTTGCTGAGATGCAGTTTAAACTTAAATTACTAACTATATATCAGTATCGTGTTCACGTAGTGTTTCTTCATCTGATTGCAATTGGCAGTTTATTAGTGAAATGATCTTCCTCTCGATGGCTGCTTTTGGTCTCTCCTCTTTTACCCAGTTGTGAACTTTATTTACGTATGTGCTAACGCTTTGCCTTTTGGGTGTATTTTAATACCTTTATGTTAGGATCTTTGTATGTCTGTGTATATATTTTGTGTGTTCTTTGATTGTGGTGGTCATCAGTGAAGCTTTTTAAACATCTCATAGGGTGATTTCCCGGGGAATTGGGAGATAACCAAAAACAACTTTCTACAGACATGGCTCCCGGAACTAATATGTAGAAATCTGCACCAAATTGCCCCACTAATTGTGACAGGAGAACACAGTTCCTTGGTCGATATGGGTGAAAAGGCACTGACACAAATAGAGAAAGGTCGCGCTTAAATAATACGAACGATTGATGAGCAATTCTAAATCAAGAATAGCCATTTTCTATAATAAAACATGTAAATTATCTGCTAAAACGCGTGCTACTTGTTCCTTGATTAATGGCAGCGAGAGACCTCTTCAGAACTGCGACCATATATTCATTGAAGGCAGTTCGCTGATGGTCGGTGATAACAATTCATTGTTTAGAAATATATGGAAAAATAGGTGACTCCGGGCATTTAATTATTTACTCTGCTTTAAATCATGTGACCGATGCCAGAAGGCTAGACACATCATGGACATTTCATTGAGGCATACATTTCTAAAATATTCCCTTATCAGAAATGATCAACGATCAGAGGGCGCTCGGGCCAGTTGTCGTGTAATTTTTAATCCATAGGATGGGGATATATATATACAGTAATAATACGATGTTCATTTTTGGTTCAAGATCAACATTCTTCTAACAATTTCATCGTGTGACCAAGATAGCACGCTATCATTGAAATTTGGCTATCCA
>JAODUP010000489.1:242500-252500 GCA_025642065.1 Paralvinella palmiformis
GAATGTTTCTACTACTACTTCGGCTACTTTCATTCATGGGCTAAATATTCTATACATATGTGCAGTTTGGGGTCTACACCGAAGATCGTTTGATCTGTTTTAGTGGCGAGACCTATGCGCCTATAATAAAAAGAAAATCGATACACGTCTTGGTTTCGTAGATTATCGAAATATAAATATATGCAATAACAAGTAGCATAACCTCACAGTATTTCAAACCCACTCTTTGCAAGGCAAACATCTGAGACCGCTAAATTGGCATGTGATATCATGTAGACGATGAAAAATGTCTAAGTTGATTATTCTAGTATTAAGTTATGAGGTGCCTTTTCAGGCAATTTGTAAATGATTTGATGGAATTCTTTATTCTCAGTTCAGGAGACAAAGTTGTCCACAATTTGGGCCCTTGGTGAATAAATGTTAAATGTTTTTGCACGTGTTGGCCTGAACGTTGTCGAGTATTATATTCGTGGATTTCAGCATTTGTAGAGAACATTGTGAACCGTGGGGTTGATAGTTTATCATGTACGTAGGAGTACATCAGTTTGCACAACTGTAATATATAAATATCTTCTAATTTAAGTATTGCTAATTTCCGGAACAATGGGCTTGTGTGTTCATTGCAGGAAACATTGCACACATTTCGTATGCATCGTTTTTGAATTATATTTAGCCTATGTAGCTTATATTGATATGCAACTCCTCAGAGTATGGTGCCGTAGGATAGATGTGAATGGACAATGTTATGGTACAGTAATCTAAGATTATCTGTTGACAGAAATCTCCAAGCAGGATTTATGGCATATGAACCACTGGATTGGACGGTTTGTGGCTAATGTGGACTGTTTGAAAATATAAAGGACAGTATATATATATATATATATATATATATATATATATATATATATATATATTTATTTAAAACTTTACTGACAACCCAAATTATTCTTGCATAATCGTTTCGAACTAGACGTACCTAAAATATATCTAGAGTTTATTGTTACAATACTTTATCAAAGAGATTCCTCCCTAAAACGCACAAACAACTTCACATATGTAATCTACTACTATTTTCATGATCGACAAATTAAAATAAAAGACATTACGAACAATGATCACTTTGAATATTGTTGAACACTGTGTGTAGTTTGTTGGCCCACTTAATACCTGGAAACCAAGAACCAGTTACGTAAAGTGTTACTAGCCACTTTACTAACACCCCGGATAGAGAATAGGTATTAGTAATAATCTCATTGTATACGACCTGAAGCAAATGACCTAATATAAGTTCTTAGGTGAAGTGTTCAATGTGACAAATGACATTTATTGGATATAGCCTATATTGACATTACTTTGACGTAATAATTGATTCTGAGAAAACGAAATATAAAACAAGTAAATATCTAAATTGATTTAATAGAAGGAGATTAGTAATATTTTGCTGGCAACCCAAAAGGAACGAATTACTTTTGATGGGGTAAAAGGATGAATATATGCCAGACTTAAAGTATCTCATGTCATTCATGTCATCCACTTATGTTGATTATACGTTTGATATATTATATTATATATATATATATATTTTATATATATATATATATATATATATATATATATATATATATTCATATGATATATGTTCGAGACAATGTAGGACACTGAATGGCCTCATTGTGCCGATGTGTCGTTACTCAACATTCATCCATCCATCCATATGATATATGTTCGAGAAGAGAGCGCATACATTTTTTCGCTGCATGTATATAAACCGTCGGTTGTAGCTATTCAATTGTAGATACTGTTACGTCTCTTATTCACCAGCAAAAGCAGCAATTTAAGCGCTTTCACTTAGAATGTTGTTCTTGAACTTCTTATATTCGCCGATCTTCTTTTGCGTTAATAATGCGATTAGTTGACTGACTAACGCTTGTCATTGATATACAATACAGGCACTTCTTTTCTTATTACCAGTAATTAATTATTTTTAAAGGTTTTTTCGTCCCCTGGAAGCTTTTTCTTTCTAACATAATGAATGCATCTACGAGACGGAATTTGGGTTAAAGAACGAAGTATGTGAAGATGTAAAAGCAGTAAACGCCAGGAATATCTCTCATAAAACGATAGGAATATTTTTAGAATATCCAGGATTTCATCGCCGTATAGAAATTCAGAAGATTTGGACTAATAAAAGGAACGTAGATATTTCGAAATTAGTTTCTTTAAGAAGTAACAGACAAGCGAAATCATCCCTGTCCCGCAGTTTTGTAAGATTAATGTGAGTTATGACAGCATATCTCTTGTAAAAACCAGGTTTCATTATAACTGTAGTCCACTAGGAACATATATTTGGGTGACATTTCACTGATTTAAGCACAAGTGGCTGCTGACATTATGTGCTGCGTTAGAAGAGGTTGAGGGATCAGCCTATATATGAATCCCAAAATCGGATGGATATATAGCGCTTCGGAACACAGCTGGATCGGCTAGCTATGGGACCGGCGCCCCCTGTCGTCTGTACTGCGGATTGAAAAATGAAAGCATATTTTTGCAAAATAATTTTTCTGCGAACATATCTCACACAAAATACCTTCGCTTAGAGTTGAACGCGTCCGGCCTTCTGAGACCCGTAATATGAGACAAATTATGGTGATGCCTGAAGTGATGGTCTTTGATGTCAGATATGATGTATCCAATTAAGACGACACCTAATAATCTCCCGTCGGAATAGCAGCACCTTATCTACGATAAGTGGCACGGAATGGCTGATTTCTTTAGTATCAGCCTTCTTGCTGAAATGAAACCAAACAGTTTTACAAAAGAATACTTTTGTTGTACTTTGAAGACTAATTGGGATCCCATTGGGATTGGCTTTAAGTTGTAGATCAAATGATTAGCGTCAGTTAACCATTTTTTAAATACTACCAAATGATGCAGGTCTTGAAGAGTTTAACAAAACTTGGTACAATCTCTTGAACTTATTTTGTCCCGAATAATGATGACGATAAAGTTTCGTTTATACGAGATTTATATAAAAGGAAATGGCCCTCATTATATTATATATATATATATATATATATATATATATATATATGTGTGTGTGTGTGTGTCTGTGTTCACAGAGGTTGAAGACAGTAACAATTGGGTTATATGGTTTATATAGTATTGCTTTGAAGAACGATACAACAATTGAAAAATAGCTATAAATAGGGCTGCTTAGATAATTAATCTAAACATTCTCACTACTGCCGTGATCTGAATTGGGTGTTCTACTCCCAAACTCCACGGCTGTAGGTGATTCGTATTTTGTTTTTGCTTGGCGGCTTAGGGACTGGTGAGACATTACACATGTCTCAGCAAGAAAAGTCGCCACTCTGGATTCAGTCCCCTGAAGAAACGTCCAGAGTTTGAATTCACGGTTCGAGATTCTCTGTGCCTGTGCCTTATTATACACAGCTAAACACACACACACACACGCACAACACGTACACGCACGCACACACACACATCACACACACACACCACGTAGTAGTTTCGTCTTTCGTTGGCTATCCTAAGATTGAGCGTGCAAGTTATTCTTTTCAGTCCAAGAACGAGCTCGTTATAGAACATTAGTTAGGAATATTTCGTACGCTTGAGAGACAAACTGTAAACGTTGGCATCTCAGGTGGCCGTAACCGAACGACGGTAGCCAAATAGGCAACAATGCCATCAATTTATGTTTAGTGTTAATGAACCCGGATCGGTGGCCTGCGGTCGCTAACCAGAAGTGAAAGAACATTGTCGAGTAAATGTGCAAGATCCTGGCCCGAAGTTGTTTCCCCTTTTTATTAGGCAAACAAACCCGAGCTGATTGTGATGTTAGTGAGGAGCAAAGGTTCATTTGGCAACACACACGCACACACACGCACGCACGCACACACGCACACACACACACACACACACACAAAGAGAGATAGAGATAGATATAGAAAGAGGTAGATAGGTTGTGAGAGTAAGAAAAAGAGACAGAGAATGAGACAGGCTTCCTATCTATCTATCTATGTATCTATCTATCCATCTCTCTCACTCTCTCTCTCTCTCTCTCTCTCTCTATATCTATATATATATATATATATATATATATATATATTATCCATTTATGTATCTATCTATCTATCTATCTATCCATCATCATCTATGTATGTATATATATATATATATATATATATATATATATATATATATATATATATATATATTATATATATATTTAGCTAGCTATCTAGCTAGCTATCTACTGTTAGTATTCATCTTCCGTCTTTATATTTCTATCTAATATTGAGCCTACCTGGCTATCTGTCTGGTTGTCTATTTGTCTCTCTGTTTATGGATTCCTCTAACCCTGAGGGTGAAGCCTAGAGAAGTGCCGTGTATGTGAAGTTTCTATAGATTTACTGCCTTCCCTGGTACTTCACATTCTTTCATAATCAATCACCCGATTGAAGCACGACGTAATTGATGGGCGGAATATCAAACCGATAAAATGTCACCCATTGATACGACAGGTGAAGTGGCACAATCGTGTTTAGTAAGGCGGATCTTTAAATGGTTCAATAAAATTGAGCTCAACGAAATACGATCATATCAGCTACTCATTGTCTCTACTCATAAACAAGACATCCTGATGAATCTATTAAATATTATGAACGATTTTTCGGCGGAAGAGCGAATACATCTTCAGCATATCATGGCAATAACCGTGCTAAGAGTTGGAATTACATTTTGTGTCTTAAATGTCGGGTAAAAAACGCACACACGCACGCATGCATAAACCGGTATATATATATATATATATATATATATATATATATATATGCGTGTGTGTTTGTGCATGTTTGTGTGTGTTTGTCGGTGTATGTCTTTAAACTGAACCTGCGCCTAGATAACTCGCACAATACGGGGGGAGGGGGGAATACTCATATTATTGTTGTTGTATCCGAACCAAATACGACGAAATGGAGTTCTCATGATTCGCTGAGGATTCCATATCGATCATAAGTACGCTATCAGCTAGCGACGGCGTAGACGATTTCGTAGTGCACTTATTATAATCGCCTTTTGGACTCAGGGCCGTAAATCAAACATTTATGTCAAGCAAGTAATCGGAGACGAGCCACTGTGGCCTGCCGGAGATGTGTTCACTGATGTGAGGGCAAAGCGTTATGGTAAAGGAGATTAAATAGAGGGGAGGTCGTTAGCCAGCGGTTTACAGGGTGGAAAGCACGATCATCACCAATTGACGAGTATGGCCGGAATGTAAAGGACCATCTAACCACGGTCGGGTTTGGTCAGGTTTGGTCTTCATGCTCCGTTCAGGTTTTAGCAGACTGTTGCAGACAGATAGGTGAATCATCTGCTGTATCGGGCTTTACTTAGTCTAGATTATTACACGTCGGCAGGATGACCTCTGGTGCCAGGCCGGTCAGCAAATATAGGACTTTAATGAGATTTGCTCACGCAATCAGATCAAGACTTTTCGATGGCTTACTGGGTAGGGTAAGGGGCTACAAACCTCCCAGTTCTGAGTTCGACTTCCTCTCATGCCGTGTTTGGCGGATTTATTTATCCTGCGTGGCAGATGTCCCTCGGCATTATCTGCCAGGTGTAATCTATGCCGAGACTAAACAACTCAACTCATGCTGAATCATCTATAGTTTGAAATTCGATCACACCCGTGTTAATATATATTTTGATATATATATATATATATATATATATATATATATATATATATATATATATATATATATTCTAAAGAGCTACTAAAACAAGATTAACTGCAGCTAATCACTTATTCATTCGTTAAGTAAAACGGGCAATATCTTAATGGCTCAGATGCGACTATTCATGAGCTCTCTTTATTGAAACATAATTAAAATGAGCACCACTAATTGCCGACTCGGTACACTTCACAAACAACTGTCCCGCTAAGATCGGCTTAAGCCTGTATCGTTAATGATATTATTCAAATCAGACGAGTCCTGATTCACATCCGTATTTCCCGACTTACTGAAGTGCCATCGGATCCCGACTCGACTAGAACTATTTGGCGGAACAAGCAGTCTAGACGTTATTAGACAGCGTACACCTACACGGAATGTTTAGCTGCATCTTTCATTGGCTAAGTGATCGTTCTGGAGATACTCAACAGTCTCTATCGAATGGAGTGGGGTACCTCATTCACGACGACGATCCCTAAATGGCTCTCCTCTGCTGCTTTGTACTCTAACATACCAAAAACAATGACGTGAAGTCGATCATCGGCCCTCGGGCTTGAGACGTGTACCCGGTGGCTCAGACTGCCCGGCTCGCGTTGCGTTCATTAATAACACTGCATGCAGTAATTTAATAACAACGCCAGAAGCAACTCCCGTAGATGATGCCCAACTCGTCTCCGAGTACGCCGCCAATTGATTTACAACAGGGACACAAAACGTGGATCTTCCTTCGAGAGAGCGCATAGTTCGGGACCAGAATTAACCGTCTCTACGGTACATTAAGCCGGTCCGGAAGTTTTGTATCAGTTGCCAGTTTTTACCGTTTTCTAGCACAGAAGATGGATCTCGTGTGCCGCCGAGAAAATCAAATACATCACCCAGAATGAAATGGGGGAGTGTGTGTGTGGGGGGGGGGGTGTGTGAATGAAGGCCGCAGCCTGTTTATAACATTTAAAGGGATCTTCCCTTCTTCTGACGGTAATTCACTTTATCGGCGGTAGTTTGGTTGGACAACGTGTGTTTACTCTGTGCTTAACCCAGACATATGTTGTGCGCTTCGTTGTTCGATTCGTGTAGGTGAGAGAGCGACATTATAACGGATGACCCGTGATAAATGTGTTAGACCGGCTCTCGTCAGAAAGCCGCCCAGAAGCCACGAAGGCATGGCGATCTATCATTATTAGCCCCGACAGCCGGGTGTATGTAATATTATCCTTTCGAAGATTCGCGACATGACCATTGAAAGTGGAGATAAATCCCTTGTCATGACGGTTATCAAACAGTGCCATCGCCTCGCGTCGGCGCTGCTTATTGTCTTGTGCATAAGTCACGACTTGACCAGTTTGGTAAATTTATCAACACTGCGCGGCGTGAAAGAAGCGACAGGTGTGTGTGTGTGTGTGTGTGTGCGTGTGCGTGTGCGTGCGTGTACATATTAGTTCGGTGATACTGTACGAGGTGACTCCTTTTGGCTGCCTTATCCCTACAATGAGAAGCTATCAGGAAGGAGGGGATAGTCGATGGAATAAATGTACAGTGTTAGCTAATAATGAATGGGCTATTATATGTCTCTAGCATTTAGGAGAGGGTACGACTGACAAACGTGTCCACGCATGGACACACGGACGCATGCACACACACGCACGCACATACGCACGCACACATATCGATAGATAGATAGAAAGATAGATTTGATAGATAGATAGATAGATAGATAGATAGATAGATAGATAGATAGATAGATAGATAGATAGATAGATAGATAGTAAATATAGTATAGATAGATAGATAGATAGATAGATAGATAGAGAGGGAGGGAGAGAGAGAGAGGGGGGGGGAGAGAGAGAGAAGATATTAAGTAATTGAGATATAGAGTAGAGTGAGAGAGAGAGAGAGAGAGAGATAGAGAGAGAGAGAGAGAGAGAGAGAGAGAGAGAGAGAGAGAGAGAGAGAGAGAGAGAGAGAGAGAGAGAGAGAGAGAGAGAGAGAGAGAGAGAGAGAGAGAATATCAAGTAAACCACAATAGACTCTCATTTTTCACATTGTACTGTCAGATATAGTAGCTAGTGGCTCAGTGGTTAGACAGGTGGATTAGAAACTAGCAGCTTTCCCACTCCCATCCTTTGGTCCATTGAAAAACAAATAAGTATCCCAGTTGGATATAGAAATATCAGTCTTGATTACTCTGGTAGATATTGCAAAACCGGAACTGGATACTACCCGAAGAGTTAATATACATTTTTGGTTGAATAATGACGTAAGTGGAAGGACTCGCGTGGGGAGGGGGGGGGGGGGGTGAAGACGTTCACACGGCGAGAAGCAGTAATTCCGACATATCTAACCAGAATACAAACCAACATAAATATTTATAACATTGCTGATTGTAAGAAAGTTCTAAAGGCCTTAGAACATAGGCGTTCGAATCGCAGAGTAATATAATTACTACTTATTGATTTAACACATACTAAGAAGTGGGCGATATTGAAAGACCTGATCGGATTCCCTTTCTTCTCAGATTCCGGATCGTCATACTAAAAGCTAATATATAAGTCTGAGTGACTCTATAATGACCTGCTAATGTCCGCGTTACTAAAGCCATTCACCATTAACGACTGAACAGCACGTAAATGACAACCCTTCTGGGTTCGGTATATTTAGATTATCTCTATAAGTGATAACACCTTTCTGGGAGAAATGTGACGCGAACTGAATATTTCCGGGCGACCTGCTAAGACCGACATAACTTGCGATGAGGCGAACAATTATGTGCATTACTAGGCACCTTATTGGCGTCTAGAAGGTTGTTTTTCCATTTCCAGGCCCTCGGCCTTGAAAGTGGAAGAAATGGCAAATCCTGTATTCGCAATATAAATTTCCCTGTTCAAGTTGGAAAGGCTAAAACCTTTTCAATAATTTAAATAGCGAAGCATCGCTTAACCGTTATTAGCGAGCCGGCCTATTAAACTACTGGATGCTCATTCGTATTGCTAATTTGGAGTCGCCATAGTTACTGGAAATGTGGCGCCACAGACTTGGTCTTAATCCTGTAATAGAATAGTGGCCAAAAATAATCCACACCTGCTCATAACTGCTGTTTTATGACAAAAATCCATTATCATCCGTGGTATGTTAAGCCGACGTCTACTTGTTAACGCCATGTCGTGCCACGGGGTGGTGTATATAACAAAAACGAGACAAGTGCGGGTAAATTTGTCTTGTTGCCATATCTGACAGACTTAACGCGCACTGTGCCATTAACGGAACGAAACAATTAAGCACAAACTCCACGCAATGATCCGCTGGCAACATTACAATTTAATCGGACAACGTTTACAAATTAACAGTGATACAGTCAAGCCTCGTTATTATTCGCACACGTATGCGTTCCTGTTGATACCGTACAGATTAACAAATCGTGCGGATTGTTGATTTAGGTCATTTCCATACGATAGTATCCAGTAGCAGGCTGTTGATACAATCTGAGGGACGTTTTAATGAGTTGAAAGCGTGAAATGAATCATTTAAAGTTGTTATTTGGTACAGCAAAAATACAGAATTTAAGATTACATTAAATCAATTTATACGATTGATAATAATCTCGTAGTCAAGGTCCGATGGTATATTCGTATATCACAATTGTTCCACACATCAATCACTTTCAATCGCCGAACAGAGATTATAATAGGACCTTCTAGATCAAACTGATAATCTTAATTGTTTAGGTAAGGAGTTTTATCAGATTTGTTTTAAACTGTTATACGAGTACGTTAATTATACCATAGAGTATAACCCAATGAATATTGACTAGCCTGTGTTTTGCAGAATTTGTTTATCTATCAAGCCACCCCCCCCACCTCCCACAGCCTGTATGTCCCATTCTGACTAGTTCCGAGGCTAAATAACTCAACTTAATCCAACAAAATAAATACTGACATTCACGGTTGATCTTCTCAGTAATTGATTGACCTTTTGTACAAATCCCTTGTTGTATACGACGGTGATGATGATGATAGATGTTTTACGGCCATTTGTGTGCACATGGTAGGCTAAATGGGCCGAACGACCCTCAACGACAATGAAACGAAGACAAAGATGAAACACCCTTCAAATATGCCCACACCGAGGTTCAAACTTAGGTGGTAGTGATCTGTGATGCAACGCGCTACCATTTAGACCACAGAAACGCTCTCCTTGTTATATACGAAATTTGAAAATACGGACTTTTAATTTGCAATGTCGGACAT
>JAODUP010000489.1:255000-267500 GCA_025642065.1 Paralvinella palmiformis
TAAGGGTGCCTTGGTTTACCATGAACCATAACTAGTCTTGGCCAAACAACTTTTTTACAGATTGACTGTAATACATACATACATACATATATATATATATATATATATATATATATATATATATATATATATTTACTTTGAGATCATGTCTTCCGACACCATGGAATACGGGCTACTGCACTCAACGACCACTTTGATAAAGAAGACAGTTTATCACTTATGCAGTACGTAGTCCCGGGGCACGAGGCTACAATCTATCAACCAGTTCTTATCGCCGTTGGTACAGATAAAGAAACACAAGCGATAGCCTCGCCCGACAAGTAGCATAGCCGAACTAAAATTCTCAGTGTGACATTCTCAGCCGTTATTCGACGGTTCCATTAGCGCACGGGATACAATGCCTGTAATAGCCACACGGCGGGATGAGCGCACGTGTCAGGTCCCGTACGGCATACGGCCGCATAACGTGCGGGAAGGCGCTAATTTAGTAACCGAGGCGTTATAAATGTCACAGCAACGGCGAAATGATTATTAATGATCTAATGTCCACAGACGTGTGCTATCTCGTGTTACGAACGCCGGACAACGCCGCATTCATTATGCATGCTCCGGTCTACGGCGTACTCGTTTCTTTGGCGGACGGTTCTCCTTCTCAAAGCGGGCAGTTAGGTGGCCTGGGATGTACCCCCGGCGAGCGAGCATCTGTCGCGCGACAGCGATCATTTATCTCCGAACAAGCGAATTCATTATCGTTCACTCGCCCGTTATTTGCACGTAAAACATGATTGGCAGACGTTGGTATTAGCCATGCCATTTGGATATTGGAATGTCAACGAACTTGTATGCCCAATCAGCAAGGACAAAATCAACGGGGCAAAACTCTCCCCGGAAAGCGGCTAGATCTGTGCAAACTGTCTTTTCAATAATACGCTTGTATAGCAGTATGGTTTTGAAAATTGCGGGCAACTCTACGAACAACGGTGCTACTGCAAGTGAGAGCGTGTTCTAAATAGAAGAATTGATAACAAATCTATTGTATGTTACTTCGGAAAGTCGTTATTGCGCTATCGCTGCATGGCCGGCAACTCAATGGATCATGTGTTTAATTATATGGAGTATTGCGATTCCGGATACACTGACAAAACCTTACCCGAACTTTATTTAGCCTCTAGTGAGCTGTAACAGGACTACGCTACTTTCTAGGGCCGTTCATGGGCCATATAAATATTTCAGCCCAAATCTTGTTGGCTGACAGAGATAAAACTATGTGTTAATGAAATGAATCAATATCCGCGCTAGTGCGCGCACACGCTCCTAGGTGTGTGTGTGTGTGCGCATGCGTATGTGGGCAGGAAAAATGAACGACGAATAAGAATCCGAAGTGAACAAGTCAGACGAAGCTGCAGTACGTTGGCAATACGTGTCGTAGTCTGCCAAGGGCAAGAATCCTAACAGATGTTGTCGTAGCCATTAATTAATCATAAAGGAATGATAAATGTTTTGTACGTTGATATGTACGATAGTATTTCTTCGACTGTCGTGATGTACAGAGTTGACCGACGAAATGTACTCGCACAAGGGATGCACGTCGTAGGAGTCCCGATCCGGCTAGATTGGTTCCCTGCACAGTTCAGATCATTGCGTGAGCGCCGAGAGGAGTACCACCGCCGCGTCTCGTTACTGATCTCGTCTTATGGAGTAGGCTGGCGACGTAATGCCTAATTTGTTGGCCTGTCCGGAGTGATGGTCATCAACACAACGATATCATATTTCAGTTGCTACTATCAGTTTATATACCTTTATATGGAAACTGACCAGTTAGTTGTTTACATCAAGTGATTTCCGTCTATTAATGTTTTTCACCCAATTCCGCTTGGATGGTCTATTGTTACATTTTCCAGGTTATTATACTGTATTGTTGTTTCGGTTTGTCTGGAAAACGTCCCAGTTGTAATCAATATAAAACGTCCAGACTGCTAAACATGATTAATTAATTATGGCAAATGCTTTCTTATTGTCAGAAAAAATCTCTACCTCTCTCTCTCTCTCTCTCTCTCTCTCTCTCTCTCTCTCTCTCTCTCTCTCTCTCTCTCTCTCTCTTCTCTCTCTCTCTCTCTCTCTCTCTCTCTCTCTCTCTCTCTCTTTCTCTCTTTCTTTCTCTCTCTCTCTCTCTCTCTCTCTCTCTCTCTCTCTCTCTCTCTCTCTCTCTCTCTCTTTTCTCTCTCTCTCTCTCTCTCTCTCTCTCTCTCTCTTCTCTCTTCTCTCTCTCTCTCTCTCTATATATATATATATAATTATATATATATATATATAGAGAGAGAGAGAGAGAGAGAGAAGGGGATCATAACCGCGGCCGAGAGTCCCAGAGTACACGTTCTTCAATTAGGAACACGGTAATCCCCGGTAATACTGGCAATATCTGTATCTAGGAAGTCCGATGTTTAGTCGACATGTAGGGAACAGTGGACGTTCTCCTAGCAGCTTCTGCGGTGAAACTGGATGGTAATATAAGTCATCTCTGGGAATGAGATAAACTCTTGACCTTTTGGTTACTATGAGAACATCATCTTTTTCATCAGCTTAGTGCAGTATCTGTCTCCGTCAGCTGCCGAAACGTCGCTTAGCCGAGCAGTTATTGGTCACCTGTTTAACGCCAAAACCGCGACGAAACGCGTTTGATGGCTAACATTGATAGGGAACAATGGAAATACTGGGTGCATTTTAGCCTTCTTTGAAGGCGCTGTTAACGTTGGAATTGGCCGCAACGGCATCAGGAAGAAAGGGCATGCATTCGAAAGATAACTGCGGATGTCGCTATCGAAACACCTTTTATAAATATGCTCGACTAGTCAGTGTCGCCATAATTTGCAAACTTAATATTCCCTTCGATCCAGAGCCGTGGCGTAATGCGATGCAAATTACGACGCCCCGGAGTAAATTTTCACTCGCCGCTTTGCGGAAAAAGAAAGAATTTTAAAGGCGCTGTGAATGAATGGGAGAAAAAGTCCGGGGGAAGCCGCCATTCCGCTGTTGATTTATCGCTATCAGTTGAGGCCAGCTCGAGTTCTGGGTGAGATTTAGATGCCTTTAGGTGCTGACTGCGTGTAGACTGACAATGCGGCCACGGCAAGGAACACACTGGATAGAGCTGCTCGCTGAATAGTGAGGAAGCCACGGTCATCAACATCAGTGTTACACATCCAGTAGACATCAGGACGTAGCTATATAAGGAACATTTATAACATACAGAAGCTAGACGGACGGACGGACGGACAGACAGACAGACATATAGACAGACGGTCAGATGGAAAGACAGACAGACGGTCAGATAGAAAAATAGACATATAGTCAGACAGACAAACCGATAGACAAACACACGCGCGCACGCACTCACTCACGCACGCACGCACACACACACGCACATATATATATATATATATATATATATATATATATATATATATAGAGAGAGAGAGAGAGAGAGAGAGAGAGAGATAGGCTGTCACATAGAAATAAAGACATACAGTTGGCCGGACAGCTAAACAGATAAACAGACGTTCAGATAGAAAAACAGACAATCAAACAGACATTCAAGCATACAAACATACAGACAGACAGACAGACAGACTGACGAACGGACAGACAAATAAACATGCATACCTCCAAATACATACGTACATATAAACGGACACACGTACATATGACACACACACACACGTGCACACACACACACACACACACACACACACACACACACATGAGCTTTGACAGTTACCCCGAATGGAAACACTACACGGCAAAATGTAAACAGATGTGGCAGTGTTTTGTTGATGATTGTTGAGGGTATTATTCGAACATAATTAGTTTATTTCATCATCCAGTCGAGGAAATATCATGTGATCGATATTAGAAAGTAGTTGTACGTCTGACGACGTGAGAGATAATAAAACTTCACACATACATATGTCCCCAGGTAAGCTCCTAACTGCCATGCCATCCATACAAGCGAAGGACACCCATCGGACTGGACATAACTCTGGGTGGCCCTCGGAGCGAATGACGCCCACCTTACGTGAGCCGAACCAAAGGAAGAGCCGTGACCTGCCGATATGACGTACTTCCGGTCGCGTCCTACGTTACCGGGCCTCCATTACGTCAACAATGGCCGGGTTGTTTATGGCGGCGAGGTATCGAAGACGACTCGTTTATTGGCTGAACCCCAATTTGGCGAAGACCAGCTCGGACACGCTATCGGGTCCAGGTTGCCTATATGATAGGACGATAATTGATATGGTCTAGGAGATAAAGAACGACACATCGGACCACGGCACTGACACTTCGTAACTTAGCCTCACACCTGAGACGAATGGCCGAGGACCGAACTGATGGTAAATATCGCGCAAATACGGCTACTGGAGCCGCTCCATTTTACTTCGGGTATGTGTGTGTGTGTGTGTCTGTGAGATAGAGGGAGAATATGTGTGTGAGAGATATAGAAAGTGTGTGTATGTGTGTTTGTGTGTGCGCGCGTGTGTGCGTGTGTGTCTGAGAGAGAGAGAATTTGTGTTTATGTGTATGTGTGTGTATGAGCGTGTACGTATGTATGTGTGCGTGCAGGCGGGGTATGTGTAGGACCCACGTGTCAAAGCTATCGAGATCATAAAGCGGGGCGGATTATCCCGACCTTTCAATTATACTCGGTTGGCTTAATACGTACCGGACCCAAGGCGACGATATTGTGCTCGTTATGGGCACGTCGACCGAAGGGGCCATTAGGTAATTAGCGAGCATTCTTCTGGGAAACATCCTGAAGGCCCACGTAGCGACTCCAATTGGCCTGACGTGAGGTACTAGGTTAATATCAGCCGATTATAACGGTCTGGATAAGGCGACCAAGTGGAGTGCATACCGCGATATGCTTGTGTTGGCCATTAAGAGGCCAAGCTAGATTAAGCATGAACGCATAAACAATGTTCAGATTCTGTGTGTATTTGTGTGTGTGTGGCCATCGATTAGCCGATTCGGCTCGTCAACGTGGTTATACTTCTGTTACGGTGTGACAGCGAAAGCCGGGAAACAGTATCCGGAAGAGGGCCAGGGATTGAAAGGTTTAAATCAAGTCCAATCAGCTTCATGCATGACTTTTAAGACTGTTAATCGCCTGTACGGAGGATCTGGTTGCGGGGGGGGGGGTCACATATGGGCATTGGTCGAGCAATATATTTGTGTAATATTCGGCTCTCCCTGTGTGTGTTGTGTTGTGTTGTGTGTGTGTGTGTGTGAGTATGTGTGTATGTGCGCGCGCGCGTGCGCGCACATGTGTCAGCAATATACTTCTCCAACGTTCCCTAAAAGGTGTCTCGACTGCGTCAGAGACGATATTTTTTACTTCACATAATTTGCTGGTCACGTGTCATACCATATAGTACACTGGTCGTTATGATGGCACATTTGTCACTTTACATTAGTCCGAGTTGTTATTTAGAAGCATTTACTGCAATAATCGAGGATATGTATAGCATTCAGACATGGCTCTAGTAGATAACAGATTATATATGCGGTGTAGGAGTCCACCAGACGCACCCACGCACACGCGCACAAAAACATACACACGTGCACGCGCATGCACACACGTACGCTCGATCTCAAGAACGCATGCACGGACGCACAAACACACACACACACATATATATATATATATATATATATATATATATACGCGCACACACACACCCACACTAAATATCTATAATAGCAGTAACTGAGGTGGTTATGATGATGATGATGATGATGATGATGATAATGATGATGACGACGACGACGCCGACGATGATGATTTTTGTATTGTACTAGATGAATGATGCTGTTTGTAATTTTTCTGTTTGAAATTTCTATTACATCGTTAGTTCAGTGTATAGGAGGCTCCCCGTCCTTCAGTAAATAACCCACCAATGTGTTTATACCTACTCAATCTTCTCGCATACAATCCGCTGAGTAGTCTAACTCCGGAAGATCCATTCCATTCTGACACAGAAATACCGGCCTTGTACAATAGTTCTGTCAAGAACAAAAGGTCAACTCCTAGAAAACGAAAGGTCATCTGAGAAGAGAAGTGACGATAAAGAATCCTCTTTGGGTGCTGCTAAACTCTGGAACAAACTGCCTCCATCTCTCATAAGCTGATGCACTCCCAGTTCATTCAAAACACCCCTAAATAATCATCATCTTAAAAAGATTCATCATACTTGATCATCCTCGCCATTTTAACAATTTGACAACTCTGTGATAACTTTAGCGTTCAGAAATCTAAATTATTAACGAGTCACACATTCCTGTGGCAACAATGTCTTCGTGAACGCCGATTTTTGATAGATTTGCTCAAGTCTGTAGCCTACAGTAATTTACGTTAGATCAGGGTACCCCACGATCGATCCCGCCATTAGTCGTGTCTTGTTTACAGAGTCAACATCCAGATACGAGCCACGGATACAATATTGACATGGACAATATTTATTTTGGTAGAAACTTTGGCGGCATGAAGAGGGCAACTAATTGGATTATTAGTTCTCTCGAAGAGCCTCATTATCACAAGGTGGATGCGAAGTTTTAGTCGAAGCTAACACGCAATTCGACGTCGTGCAAGCAACACACGTATCACTGAGTGGTAAATGTGAACCTTAGACATGAATGCAAATTTGCCACGTTGGCAAGCAGTGGTGGCTCAAATGACATATTTCATATGCCAAGTTGATGAATTTGAAGAGATAGAAGAAGAAAAAAAACACGAACGCTGTACGCTTTGCGCAAACGTTACGTAACCAGTTCGCTCGTGACATATTATATATGCAAGTCGTCAGTAAACTCGAATACGTTGCCCTTTTTGAATGCCCATAGAGTCAATAATGCGCACATGCATATACACGTAAAAGGGCATAGAAGAATAAAGATCGAATACGAAACACACAGGCACATTGTATTATGTGTTGACTGTGAACAATGGTTTTTGTTTTTGCAGGACAATGACATCGCGTCAATAGTTGATAGTGAGGGGATGAATTGTTTAGCTTCGGCGTTTAGCTTCACATCTGCTACAGATGGCCGATTGGCGACGCCTTAAACAAACATATCCCACAAACACAGGCGTGAACTGGATCGGAACCCACAACAGGAGGTTTTGAAGCGCAGCGTTCTAATCACTGCGCCATCGGAGAGCCCTAATGGCGTCGGTGGGGATCGATATGGGGCTAAAGATACAGCAACGTTCTGCTGATTCAGCACATCGATAATTATGATTAGACGAGGCTAATTGTAATTAGCCGAGATTGCCATTATTATTAAGATGTCCACAATGGTATACCTTGGCCTCGCGCTCTTCCATTAATGCGCCTCCATTAGATGGACCAAGCCATCTCTTTGTGAACCGGAGCGTGTAATTCATTGGAAGTACAATAGATACAGCGCTGTCATACACTCTATATTCCGTTGACTGTTTGGCAGTGGTCGCCGGCTTTGTTTTATGTGCCACGCTCGAGAGGAGTATAGAATATAAAATCTTCCGCGTCAGTGCGGAATTCTTTCGAATTATTCCATATCTCAAATGAGACACAGCTTCTACTCAGGGATTCGGTTTCACCTGCCGACATAGTGGTCGCTTTTCTTTCTAACTCAGTTTATCGATCAATCTATGAATCTATGAATCTATCTATCTATCTATCTATCTATCTATCTATCTATATATATATATATATATATATATATATATATATATATATATATATATATATATATATATATATATATACATTTATCTATCTGACTCTCTGTCTGTCTGTCTGTCTGTCTATTTGTTTACTAATATATATATATATATATATATATATATATATATATATATATATATATATATATATATATATATATATATATATATATATATATATATATATATATATATATATATATTTAGAGAGAGAGAGAGAGAGAGGAGGGGGAGATAGAGAGAGAGAGAGAGGGGGAGGGGTAGAGGCACTATTTACGCAAAAGGTAGTCGTTAGATGCTATCTAGTGGTGCAAATCATCCCGGTAACGGCATCGCTCCAAAATATTTTGGAAAAAAACCATCACAGTCTAGCTACCGTGAAACGTCCATTTTGCTTATTTTATTGATTTCTCGCCATGTCCAAGTCACTTAAATTCAAAACATATTTCAAAACGTATTTCTCTCGAAGGTTTGTTTAATTCAGCCAGAATATTGATATTTAAAGTGCAGGCATAGGAAACTCTAGGCTGCTGCATTCTAGTTTCATCATGATTTATTCCGGTTGGCTATGATGGAACATGCAGATGTAAATGATGACGTGATTCGAAAACAGCCACCGGTTAAGGATATGCGTGTTTAATGAGATATACGGGAGTGTTGGACAATGAGGAAAAGTATTCTAGGACTTGAAATATAATCATGATGAATTTACTTTCAGTGAGTGTGTGATTTAGTCAGTTAGTGGGTGAGTTCTTGTGTGCGTGAGTGAGTGAGTGAGTGAGTGAGGACAGATAGCAAAAGTTATCGACTTCTACATGGAAAGTAGATACTGATGAGTTGAACACATGCCACCCACACTAGTAGCTGTGGGATTTAATCCTAACGACATGGATCTCCGTAGTTTAGTGTCCTGTCAACTGCACCATGGGCGAGCTACAACGATATGAATCCAGCCGAAAGGTCGACTAGTTGTCATAGGACTGTTTTGTTTTGTTCGATTTTTCCAAATTTGGCGGATGACATGAGCTTTTCCAAAACCTCTGGATAATGCATGGGCAGTTGGACACATCGAATTCAGATTTTCATAGGCCACTTCCAGTATAAATTCAACACTTATACTACCGAAGCTTTGACAAACCGATGTAACTGTGTTTGCAAAAGGAGACCATTCGATATTGCATAGTTACTTCCTAGATGAGAAATATAGCTTTGGGGCATATTGCTAATCATAGGTACCTAGAAACCTAAATGTACATCATAAGGAGATATCACCGGAGACTACGATTATTGTGTTAAAAGATCATTTATAAAATTGATTGATTACGATTCAGTAATCGTGCACTCAAGAATAGCCTCAAAGTACATGACGAATTTTAGTGCATCTTGACTTTTTATGAAATATAATCATCGAACACTTTTGAAAGGCCAAACTTGCAGTCCATGCAGTAGACTACATACACCTACCACTGGGATTCAAATCCCAGTCTAAGTATGTGTCTAGGGTGTGTCATCTTCCACTCGGCGTTTCCACGTTTGGATATCGCTTGATTCGTTTAGCCAAAAGTAGAGGCAAAAGAGAACCATTTTAAGTAGCATGTCCTCAATGCGCAACGTTTATGGCATATGATTGTTTCTGGTTTAATATCATAATGATATCGTGCGATATCTGTGCTGAATCCTGCGGAAATTCACTAAACACTTGAAGGCGTGACGGTCCAAAAGCGAACAGATAATTTCAATGCTGGAAATTCCGGTTTCTGGACCTTATTTGCGGCTTGCTGAGGTACCAGGATCAATTTTCAAACATCATAGACGCGTTAGTATCAGTGTTCCGATATCATCTGTAAACCGACATGTTATCACGTGATCAACTTACGTCGAAATACGTGTCGGTATGTATTTACATCCTGGCATTAAAACGTTTTGTATTTAGTGAATCACCCCTCCCCGCCCTGCTATCTAACGCTTAAAATATTCAACCAGAAATATGAGTCAATGTCTGATGCATCTATGTGATTATCATATGTCGTGGAATGTTCTCCAAGGTTGATCATTTGAATTTATATTTCTAACTCTTGATTATGAAACATTTGATAAAAATTGATTTATTCGCCATAATATGATTGTTCTATTATTATTATTATTATTATTATTATTATTTTCGATGTTGTTTTTACTGTTGTTGTTATCGTCGTTTGGGTTCTTGACCTTGACTTCATTATCTTCATCAAAATCATCACCATATTAGCCACCATCGTGATCATAATCATCGCTATGATGATGATCATCATCGTGATCATCGTGATCATAATCATCGCCATGATGATGATGATGATGATGATGATGATGATCATCATCATCATCATCATGATCATCACCACCACCACCACAACCACCACCACCACCGCCACCACCACGTAAATTATTTCATAAAATCTAATCACACGAGACAATACAAAAATCAATTACTATGACATCCAAATCTTCACGTAGCTGCCATTCTTATGCTATTAGACGCTTCAGGTTATCTCTCAGTGCTGCCCCTTCCCTTCCAAGAACAGGAGGAGGAGGAAGAGGAAGAAAGCAATGAATACGATTGTCCTCAGTTAACCATCGATTATGCAATCACCTCAACAGAACCATTTCGTGTAGATAATGTTTTAGGCCAGCGTTTTATCCGACATGTGAACGATTAATCTGCCTTCGGATGGCGATGTAGTCACATTCCGAAATGTTGTCCGTAAAGAGCTCCATACAATCTGATTGTTATAAGTGGGGGGCGGAACGGGGTTCGTTTCCGGTCGTAAACACATCGTAGCGCGTTTGAGTGGCACTTGTTACGGTTTGTACCGACGTGTAATTTTTCGTGTAAATAATCTTCAAGAATTAGCGCCGCACTCGCATTACATTTATTTATTTAAAAAAAAACACACCCCGACAACAACAATGCTACGCCATTAGCATTTCGGTTGGTGGGTGTGGAAGCGATACAACTTATCTCGGCATGCCTGAATACCATTGAGACATTATCTAGTTCACACCAGTCAAGTCTATAAGCCGGCGTGTTAAAAGGCTGTAAATCACGCCGATTTTCATCGAATTATCGCGGAATGTCGGGCCAGTCATTCGCTTCTTAGATACTGGAGAACCTAACATGGTTTTGGTCTTAAATTAAATTTGCCATACCACTGTTTCGCGTCTGCTCGGAAGGTCTCGACGAAGAAGGTAAGTGTACGATGTCAGCTTAGAGCGGTGTGTGGAGACTGTCCGGTGGATAATTGTTCCACAAAGGACGTCAATTGTTCCAGTTAATTAATCTTATTTAACGATGGATGATATTGTCTCCTTGTTTCATCTGAGTAACTTTTATAGTAGACGGACGGTATATTGGGGTTAAGCCACTAAGCAAGCGAAATAAACCTGCGCGACCCAGTAGCTTACCGCTCGGATATAACGTTTCAGGAAACTCGCCAATTCGAATTGACTCGAAAGATCACGCTACGCTATGACGATGAATAGACGAAGATCGCTTGATTGATCTGACTCACACCTCACAACTGAACGATCCTGCGTAAGACGAATGATTGGAACGACTCAATCGAAGAAACACCCTCTTCCACACACACACACACACACACACAAAGAACCAGTAGATAACAATTATCGGAGCCCTGTTGTTGTTGTTTGTGTGAGTCAACATTTTCCGTTGGATTGGTTCTCACGGGAAAACGGCCAGACGAGAACACCGAATCTTGTCCAAAATGGTACACCGAGGGCAAGAAGGCTTCGTGTCTCGCATCGCCGGGTCATACTATAGACCCAGACTTGACGTATGGTATGACGACGAGGGCAAGCATTATATATTTCGGCGATTCCCGGTGCCACAGACGTCGTCCCGCCGCAGACCGGAAGCCGGACGAAGCGTTAATACGAGGTCATGCACCCGGCCCCAGTAATGTACGGACATTTCGGTAAATATGTCCGCGTCTCCGGTACGTATTTTCCCATCTGACATCGACACCATCCTTTAGTGGAATGTAAAGATGCCGCTGTCATATTGCTCTATTGTTCTGTAGGTGGGGCGTGGCGCGGAGGGTGAGTGGGGGGGGGGGGGTGATTGTAGTGGTATCAATGTAGTAGGCTCTAGTCGGTTAGAGGGAACCCACTTAACCTTAGTCTGGGCCACAAATGGGTGCCAGAAGATTAAAACGTTTAGGCCGTAATGCCACGCTCGCCATTAATAGGTTAGTGTTATTGCTGTTTTGAACAAATGATTGTCGTTTTGGGCATCACCCAGTTCGCGTTTTCTCATTGAAATGAGTGAGTTATTTGATGAGTGAGTTTCTGAGTGAGTCGGTGGTCGAGTGAGTGATAGCAATTGAGTGAAAGATTGAGTGTATGTTAGATATATATATATATATATATATATATATATATATATATATCTCCCTTATATATATATATATATATATATATATATATATATTATGTTTGTGTCTGTGGATGTACATATGTGGCTGCTCACACATGTGTATGTATATGTATGTGTGCAAATGTATCGATGTATATACATATGTGTGTGCACATGTATGTTTGTTTATATTAATGTCATTTCGAGTTGTTTAGTCTTGGTACTTGTCATACCTGTGACATAAAACAGAATGATCCTCCGTCAAACTAAATACAGGTATAAGCCGAATACGAACTAATAACCTGACACTGTACAATAACAACTGCACCT
>JAODUP010000489.1:270000-285000 GCA_025642065.1 Paralvinella palmiformis
ACACACATGTATATATATATATATATATATATATATATATATATATATATATATATATATATATATATATATAGAGAGAGAGAGAGAGAGAGAGAGAGCGATAACCAGGCAAACAGTCAGAAAGACGAAAAGAAAAATACAATGGGGGGGAGGGGGTTTGGAAGTGGAATCGGTGTGAAAGAGACAGACATGTACAATTGCGGGAATGAATTTATATGTGATTTCTTTTTGTTTTGTTTATTTGTCACCATCTGTTAAAAGTAGGGCTATCATCCGTATAATAAAAGTCGAAGCCCCTTGTTTTCGATCGATCGTTGGTAGTTGAGCTGTTGCCAACGACATATATATATGCCAGTAATATATGTTAATGGCTTTAATGGGTAATGGTTCTAACCCCTCCTTTTTGCCGGTTCGACTTCGTGACATCATCTTCGTGGTCACAGGTATCACCTCTACCCAATGCTCGCTAATCTTTTGATATCAATTCAGAAGCTGAATTCTCAGCTCACAATACCGTGGATGACTGACCAATATTAAAAGGCAATAGAGTTTCGCTGGCCTGAAATGGGACGCTAATGATGTTCAATACATGACGTCATACCTATTTCTAGTGCACCGTCGTATCATTATAATTTTGGGCAGATTAATAACGCCGAAAACCCCAAATGTAGCCTCCCCCATTGATCACTCTGTATACTACATATGCTTAAAGGAGTAATTACTTATAATAGGTCGCCCCATTTATCATTCGTCGCTTCCCCATGTCAATGTTGTCATCTAATGGCAAGCTGTGGAAAGGAGCTCGCCTTAAGACGATTATTTGGATGTTTTCGTTCTACCCCGAAGTGTATTAATCCTTACTGAAATTGGAGATATGACTAATTTCAGTCAATTTGTATTATGAGTTTATTAGATACATGATATAATTAAGTTTATTAGATATACGATACAATTAAGCATTATTTTAACTACACGTACGGGAAATTCCGGTCACTGGGAGCTTTACGAATATTGGGCTAGCTCCGTTTTTAATCGGCAGTTTTCGCCCCGTTAGAAATCTAAACATGGACGTTGATAATTATTTCCACCGGGTATGTAAATAAATGAAAATATTACTGTTTTAGCGCCGACCTTTGGACAGACCACAGGCTAAATGCAAGACACCTGGAACGGTGAAGAGGCGAAATGAAAGGCGAAAACCTTTCGGAAACAGCCCAGCTGTGGCTTAAACCCAGGTCTGAGAGGACTGTGCCTATCCACACCACTTTATAAGCCACGAAAGGCCCTATTTCGGTTCTTTGTATAACGTCACCACTCTTTGTGTTCAAGAATTTACCACCCATTCATAGTGTCCTGTATAATTAACAAGCCATATTGCAGTCAGCTCAAAGTAATCTAAGCGTACACAAACGTATTACGATATTTATACCTTGAAAACACCTTATTTAAGTATAACTTGGAAAATATCGCTGGTAGAACGATTAATTATTGCAATAAGAGTCATTATTGGCACAATAATGGAAAAGGATTGTTTTGTAAAAGGGTTAATGAATGGATATTAAATATTCTTGAATCGACAAATCATAGCGACAAGGAAAGCAAATAGACAAACATTGCCAAACGGCTGCAACATCTGATTTATTAATAATAAACATATTTAAATATTTGTTCTACACGAGAGAAGAGTTAAAAACTGTAGCAATTAACTATAGAATGGCCATGATTGGATGTCTGGCAAATTACACATTTGTCCACTTTCATGCTTCTATTTTGCCTCTCTTTCTCTATCTATATGAAAATCAATTTTTTCTTTGTCTGTCAATCTTTCCGCCTAACTTCTCGTCTACATGTCTGCTTATATATCTGTATGTATGTATGTATGTATGTATGTATGTATGCCTGTATCAATATATTTATCTCTGTCTGACTACCTGTTTATTTGTAAGGTTGTCTGTTTACTGTCTGTTCACAGTAAATAATGTCATTTCTTAATAATGTTACTACTGGTATCATACTATGACTCGTTCCAACTGATTTTATGAGCCAGCGCTCTTATTACATGGTCATTAAGAAATTCATCATCCATCAGTGACTTCTAGATGTCTATCAGAATGTCTCAAGGTCAAACATCCAACTGGTTGGTTATTGACATCTCTGTCTTTCTCACTACCTCTCACTAACTCACTCACTCACTCACCCCCTCTCTTTCTCTCTCTATACATATATGTATGTGGGTGTGCGTGCGTAACTATATTAAAGTGTATATATGTATGATATACCCTGTATGATATTGCCTGCTATCTATAGGAATATAAATATTAATTTATAGATTCATACATTTTGATCTTTGTATCTCTGAATGTTTTGACCGAGTTTACATAATAATAATAATAATAATAATAATAATAATAATAATAATAATAATAATAATAATAATAATAATAATAATAATAGCATCATCATCTTTGCCATCATACCATCATACTACCATCATCGTGTGAATATGTGTGTGTGCTTGTGTGTATGTGAGCCTAGTTCAATGTGTGCATGTTTGTGAGTACATGCACACACACACACACACACACACACACACACACACACACACACACACACACACACACACACACACACACACACACACACACACACACATATATATATATGGGCATTGTGGTAAACATTACAACATATCAAACCCCATTGTCAGTCATCCGTTCAGCTCAGTATCAAAGGACAAAACGAATCACCTGAATCAATCCGCTTCAGGTGTCATCACACCTGGACCATCTAGAGCTGATGCCATAATGGAACTTGGCCATTATCAGTATTTTCCTTTCACAATGAACACAGAAGCTAATTATTAACTTCTGATTCTTAGCGTGTTCTATAATCAAAACATCTAAGATTTCAGACCATAACTACGTCAAGTCGTCTAGACTGATATAACACGCTAGTGGATTCTTTATCCTAAATGTAATTAACTGATGACCACCTTTTTGCACAGATAATGTCAAAGACAGAAAGGTGATCCATAACACATAACCCAACAAAACTATATTCGTCTAGGACATTTTAAGGACAGAAGGCGCGCGCATAAATAGTGCCAAATAAAACATCCGGACAACCTGGTCACGCGAAGGTCAACCGTCATCAACCGGGATCTTTCTGGACATGATATCCAATGATATGATAATTTAATGGCATCTAGTCTAAGAAATGGCTTCGCCAAGGAGGCAATACGAAGGGTGTAATATGACAACGTCTCGAGATAAATCAGCAAATATCAAAGCTCTGACAGGATATTTGGCTAGCCAACTGCACCACGATTGACAAAGACTATATGTCCGTTTGATGAGTTACCTGACCTAGATTTAGGCCATTCCGGGCACAATATATTGGAATGAAGATGACAATGTTTTTGGAAATCACTAGTAGTGTAGATTATATATTTGTCAGGAGGAGACGCAGTTTCAGTATTTTTCAACTAAATTGCATAATATTTTCTTTAGGATATGCTAGCAGCAGTGATGCCGCTGCCGCTAATAATAATAATAATTGTTATTATTATTATTATTATTATTATTATTATTATGTAAGCTCTGTCAAGATATTCTGAGAATATACAGATGAAAATCTATGGCTTTATTTATATTAAAATTTCAATTCCTACAAATAGACAATATATTACAGCGTATATCGTGTATCTCTCTATACATTGTAATACAGCTACACATCTACACGCGCGCACATACACACGCGCGCACATACACACACGTGCGCATATATATAAAATGTTCACCAAGGAAATAAAGCAAAGCATCTCTACTTTGCTTGCTTTTGTAAAAGACAGTGATAAATTATGCTGTAGTATCTATGTTTTATTTTAAATTTTATCTGGTGTTTGATGAGAAGGTGTTGATAAGAAGGTGTTAATTAATTATGCGTTTTCTTAATCATAAACATATAAGAAATAGTTGAGAACCCTTTCTGTGGCATAAAATCTGCCCGATGATAGGTAAAAACCAGCAGAACTTTGAAACTCGAAAAAGGAAAAGGCACGGTGGACCATAAGTTGCTTATTCGTATGCTAAATGCTAAAGCTATAAATAGGCGAACATAATTTATATTTGCTAGAATTGACAGTTACTTCTGCAAGATTCATATTAGGTGCTACTGTAGATACGGGTTTTTTTTGCATTATGTAAAAGGAAAGAACGACACCATGATATATAGGTAACCTACCTATATATCATATATATATCATATACCTATATATCATATATAGCTTTTAGAAACGGTTCTACCATCTGATTGCAACAGTAAACAGCTTTTCAATATCGCATCACTCTGTTATTTATATATTTTAGTAAACAAAGGATTTATCTTCCAGCCCGGGCACTAGCTAGAAAAGGTATATGAAATTAGCAAAAAATAGTTTTTTTTTTTTTATTATTTTCAAATCCGTCCATCCATCCATCCATCCATCCATCCATCCAATATAATATAACTTTTCGAACAATACACCTTTTGTAACAACTTAGGCATTTGAAGTTAGATCATTTCCAATTTTATTATCAGTTCACTCAAATGGATGAAGAACAGCATATCCTAAAAGCTGTTACCTCATTAAGATGCCGGCAGAATTTGTAGCTTTAATATATGATATATTTTATCCAGCCATCAGCCATTAAGACCATAAGTCTTTTCACCAAACTTTTAATCCCGTCATTGTCTTAATAAATTCTATGGTTTAACCTTTGTGACCTAATTTACGGGACTGAATAATTCGCTATAAATCGTTATCTCCCTTGATAATGATTTATAGCGAATTATTCAGCATGAATAACAGCAGCTGTAATGTCCACACCTGCGGACAAGTTGAATAAGAGTGAGCTGTAATTTCATCCAAAATCGAACAGTTTGCTGCTGCGTAGCGTCTGAAGATGAAACATGATCTGTTCAGCTGTGACAAACGAGAACGGCTCATCTTTCACGTGGTCTTATAAACGTTCAGCGACAATATTTCTGATCCTCGTTTTGCTGACGTTAGAGGCGGCATTAGGGTCCAGCCATCATCAGTCGTATTCTATATAGAATATAAAACATAATGTGTATTATATAATACAGCCATAAAGATTTGCCTATTTCGTGACGAAGTCTTTCATCCGTTGTTATGCCCTTATGACATGCAGAGGAATATTGCCACTGATGGCAGCAATATAATTGTAAACACCAATATGCTTAGAATAGTTATTTTCGTAACAAACAACGCAGCAACATTTCATTATTTCACTATGATGACCTTTGCTGGGGAGGCAATTGTCCAAAATGTCCGTCTGCTTGAAAATCCTGCAACCGGCAGATTGCAATATTTCAGCATTTCAATAAGCCGGATAGTCTTGGGATAACAGAGCGGAATCGGGCCCGGAGCGGGAAATGTCCGGATAGCCATTTACAGTCCGGGCGGTGATAGACACTTCTACCGATGTTGGGTATCATTCGAACCGGCGCCGGATCGTGTACCAATCCCGATGTGACACATACATCACGCCATCGTTGGATGTCGGCCTGCGAAGCGAAGATTTCCTCGGTGCATCATTAACATACGCCAAGTAACAGATGGCGAGCTGAGAACACTAAGAGTTTCCTCTAATATATATATATATATAATATATATATATATATATATATATATATATATATATATATATATATATATATATATATATATATATATGAAGCACTTTTCCCGTTTGTGCCACGGTCTGTTAGTAGCAGATTCTCGGCAAATACAGCCATTCATTCGCACTAAATCTGACACCGATACCAATCAAACGTGTTTATATACAAACCTGAAGAAAAGCAAAATAGCAACACTTTTCGTCAAACAACACAACGCCCAGAGTGCCCGAAATGATCATCCAATTTACAATAGAAATATATATTTAAAACATAAATATAGAGACACCATTTTTAAGTATATTAATAATATCTTATGTGTAGACCATACATTACTGGGTTATGTGCTATATCAAAAAATGCTGACAACTTTTATGAAACGACAAATTGGTCGGTTATCCTCTTGGCACATTCAGAGGCTCCGATGGCCCAGTAGGTAGAGCGCTGTGCTGTAAAGCTCCACGATGTGCGTTGGAGTCTGGCTAACATCTGGGTTTGTGGGATTCGATCCCCTAGGCAGACGCCCCTCGGCCATATGTCCCATGCGTGGCCAATGCTGAGGCTAAGCAACCCAACTAAAACTCTATTATCAGATGAAATTATTACTATATGTTAGGCGCCTCCGTGGTGTAACTGGTAGCGCGTTGGACCACAGATCCCTATCACCTGAGTTCGAATCTCGGCGTAGGCATATTCTCAAGGATGTTTCATCTTTGACTTCGCTTCATTACCTTCATAGGTCGCTCGGCCCTGGTAGCCTACCATGTGTACAGAAGCGGCCGTAAACCATCAATCATCATCATCATCATCATTAGTACTATCTGTTAGGCGCAGAAATTATTCCTTGGAAACAGGTGGCAAGATATTTCTATAATTACGGAAACTTCTTCACTTTCTGAGATAAACATTTTTATTTGATGAGCGATTTTACTGGGAGTATTTATCATTTATCAATGATTTCGATGGTGATCTTCTCCGACGACACAGTTATAACGAGACTGATAACACAGGTAAGGTGACGCCTTATTGTAGCCGCAAACGTTTAATCAAACAAGAATACGACGTAATGAACCCTCCGTAGAATGTACTAAATCATCACAGCCGTGTACTCTAACGTGTACTCTAAAATAGAAACACTTATTCTATAAAGGGTATAGTACAGTTGTTTATTATTATTAGTATTTAGTATTGAGAACAGTCATCAAGTGTTTTTCAGTTCTGGATTAGTGAAGGTTTTTTCTATGAATCCATCAACTCAAAATTATCTTCTACATAACGTTTGCGTTATTATAATGTAATTATAAAAACGATAAACCGGATTTTCGAAACACTGCAGCAGCAACAACGAGAAACACCCCCCCTCCCATAATATTCATCACTATCAACCCTATCATACCTATTCCAATAGCATAGTGAATATGCGTTGTTAATTCCTCAATAGAATATTTGTTTCAATTTTTAAGATAGTAGCCATGTAATCCAGGTGAGACCAGTATTAACGATATATAAAAATCCGTAACGAACTGAATGAACGATTTATTGATCCACTAACTAGTTCTGTAACCAGTTAATTAACCAAGTAACCGACCAATAAATAAATGAATTACCGGACACTTAACAAATAAATAAATAAATAAACAAGCCAGAAACCAAGCTAGCAAACAAACAAATAAAACAAAAACATGACATAACATAACATACCCCAACACAACACAACACAACATAACATAACATAACATAACATAACATAAAACAATAATCAGTCAACATACCAATCTCGCTCACTCACTCACTCACTCACTCACTCACTCACCACCATCACCACCACCACCACCACCACCACCCACCACCAACCACTCACTCACTCATCATCACCACACCACCACTCACCACCACCACCACCACCACCCACCACTCACCACCACCACCACCACCACTCACCCACTCACTCACTCACTCACTCACGAACTCACGAACTCACGAACTCACGAACGAACTCACTCACGAACTCACTCACTCACTCACGAACTTGGTAATTCTCTACTGTTAGAAAAATGTGTACAGTTCGAAATAAACGTACTTACTATACCACTTGACGAGCGAATAACGGCCATCGAATGATTGCCATTTCGGCTATCTCAGCTCGTCTTGGAAGACGTACAGTCGTATTCAGCTGGAGATAGTTCTCTTCACACCTCAACATCATCTACATATTCGTTGTCCAGCAAATAGGTTTTCGGCGATGGCGGCTACACGCTCCAGAGCATCCCGTCGAGTATCGTTGTCATCGCGATCTGTCGTCACATATTTATTTCCCAGCATCGCCTCCGTTGCTGTTTCGTTTCACGGTTGCCCGAAGGCGATCTTCGTCGGCTCACTCGGAACGGAATGCCATCTGACGGAATGCGAAAACCAATTATTAAAAATAACCGACTCGTTTCCATTTGCTAACCGTTGCTTTGGTGTCGACGCTGATCGGAAAGGAAAGTAAGGAAAAATCCAGATTTGCGCTCACAGATAGACGAGCTAATGACGTAAACAGGATCGTGCCGTGATAAGAGGCCGCAAATCATTCCCAAGTAGATTTAATTAAATGCTGTCACGAGATTTTGGAATCATTCCCTGATGTGTGGCATAATGTTTAGATCATTTTGGTAAATAAAACATGGGATAGCCCGACCATGTCTTCCTTATATTCATATTATCGTCAACCTTCGTCATTTTTTCGGAAAGCATAACTAAGGCACGTTATTTATCAAGTTTATTTATTTAGTTCGTGGACTGGCTGGCTGGCTGCCTGTGTGGGTGGATGGCTGGTAGGTTTTGTCTCGGTGGCTGTGTGGGTGGCTGGCTGGCTGCCTGTGTGGGTGGCTGGCTGGCTGCCTGTGTGGGTGGATGGCTGGTAGGTTTTGTCTCGGTGGCTGTGTGGGATGGCTGGCTGCCTGTGTGGGTGGATGGCTGGTATGTTTTGTCTCGGTGGCTGTGTGGGTGGCTGGCTGGCTGCCTGTGTGGGTGGCTGGCTGGCTGCCTGTGTCGATGGATGGCTGGTAGATTTTGTCTCGGTGGCTGTGTGGGTGGCTGGCTGGCTGGCTGTGTGGGTGGATGGCTTGTAGGTTTTGTCTCGGTGGCTGTGTAGGTGGCTGGCTGGCTGCCTGTGTGGGTGGATGGCTGGTAGGTTTTGTTTCAGTGGCTGTGTGGGTGGCTGGCTGGCTGCCTGTGTGGGTGGATGGCTGATAGGGTTTGTTTCAGTGGCTGTGTGGGTGGCTGGCTGGCTGCCTGTGTGGGTGGATGGCTGGTAGGTTTTCTCTCGGTGGCTGTGTGGGTGGCTGGCTGCCTGTGTGGGTGGATGGCTTGTAGGTTTTGTCTCGGTGGGTGGATGACTTGTAGGTTTTGTCTCGGTGGCTGGCCGGATGTGTGGGTGGGTATCTATCTGGCTGACTGCATAGTCGTGTGGTTAACTGGCTGTGTGGGTGGGTGGGTCGATGGATTGAAAGATGGATGAATGGACGTCCATCTGGCAAGATGGCTGTCTTCGTATATGGCTGTCTGGCTGGCTTTCTGGCTGTCTGGGTGGTTTTCTTGCTGACTGGCTGACTGACTGACCGAATGGCTGGTTGGCTTGTGGCTAACTAACTGAATGGCTGGATGTCTTTCTGGCTGGCTGACTGGATGTCTGGGTTGCTGACTGGATGACTGGGTAGATAGTCGTCTGGCTGGTTGGCTGGCTCAGTGGAAGGACGGATTGACATATCCATCGAAGGATGGATTGATAGAAGTACGAATAAGCCCGTATGATTGATTATGAATTTGTTGATCGTGGCTCTGCTTTCCTCTGCTGTTTTGAGTGACGTCAAGAGGCTCTTTTAGTTTAAGAATCCTGTATATCCACCAGCATGTATTATTCATATGATTGGTGGATCTTAATCCAGTTACTCTGGTGAGAGTGAGGTACATCCTTCACCCAAGCTCCGGGGTTAATGGAGCGTTGTATGCGGTTTAATGTACTTTTCTTGTTGTCGGATTTACGGACTGGTCCCATTCACTCTTATGGCGGTATTGGCATTCGGACGTCTACCAGAAAAATTACGAATATAATGCCACGCAAGTCATCTCGATGTTGAAACGTTGATTCGTGATATGACTACCTTAGGACAGACGTCATGTGTTGAGAATTTCATTTTATTTCATATATGTATAATAAACTTAGTATGTTTTGTTATCTGCGTGCCAAAATCACTAGATTAACCTGATTCGCGAAGTATCGACGTTTTAATTGCTTTTGTCTGACGACGTTTGTTTTATTTTGACATATATTCTTGTTGTCTCATTTGGTAGAACTGTTGACACCTTTAGTTGCTTAGGACAAACAACACCGACACGAAGATAACATGACCTAATAAAGACATCCCCAGGCCACTGTCATTAGATTTATGATCAGTGTAATTCGCGTGCAACGTTAGCAAATCGTTGGCTCTGTGCACTTGGCTGTTTTTCTGTCTGCCGGTTTCAATCTCACTCACTCACTCACTCACTCACTCACTCACTCACTCCCTCACTCACTCACTCACTCACTCACTCACTCACTCACTCACTCACTCACTCACTCACTCACTCACTCACTCACTCACTCACTCACTCACTCACTCACTCACTCACTCACTCACTCACTCACTCACTCACTCACTCACTCACTCACTCACTCACTCACTCACTCACTCACTCACTCACTCACTCACTCACTCACTCACTCACTCACTCACTCACTCACTCACTCACTCACTCACTCACTCACTCACTCACTCACTCACTCACTCACTCACTCACTCACTCACTCACTCAGCTCACTCACTCCACTCACTCACTCATACTCACATCACTCACTCACTCATCACTCACACACATTCATACGTACTAATATATATATAATAATATATATATATATATATATATATATATATATATATATATATATATATATATATATATATTATGCATATCATAGTATCTCTCATCTCCTTTCTTCTCTCTCTCTCTCTCTCTCTCTCTATCTCTCTCTCTCTCTCTCTCTCTCTCTCTCTCTCTCTATATATATATATATATATATATATATATATATATATATATATATACTATCTCCTATGTCAACTCAAGATGATGAGACAACGGACTCTAATATGATGTCAGTATCAGTAACAGTGCTGATACTTACTATCACGTGGGGCTACCATTAATGAACTCAATCAAGCATGCCATTAATCGTCTTTCGGTGCCCTCGTTGTCCTCCATTAGTCGGCCAAATGAAGGGAATTTAGTCCGCTTGTCGCAGATTACCTGGCCGTCATGTAATGGCTGCCATCCATCCAGCCAGCCAGCCATCCAACCAGACAGTAATTCAGACAGCCAGTCATCCAGCCAGCCGACGCGAGTCGCTACGTCAAACGAGCTCTAGATAGAAGCCGAACTAAAGCTTTTCGAGGGCAGATCGAGAAGCCATCGAGCCGGTGCTGAAAATTGCTTCCTTCCGAAATACGTCACTGCCAGTTAACGTCACCACGAGTGACACGCAATCAAGACATTGGCGCAGACCTGGCCGTCCGAAATGCGGCAAACGAAAGCCGGCTAAATAAAGAGATGTATATATGACTAGGCGGAGTTTGTTGTGGGGGTTGGAAACGTTAAATTCTACATCATAAGGTGAGCGCTATGATCATCATCAGCTGTTTGTACAGCAGTCTTTATATATCCGACTGTTCGATGAATTGTTCTTCACTACCCACTACTGCTAGGAGAATTCTGTCGATTCTTCAGAAGTTCGTTTTGGAAGAAAATCACTCGTTTTTAAACTGGCTAAATAAAGGATCGAAGCTGAACTGCTGTGGTCCAGTTCTTAGCGTTCGAAATGGCAGACCATCAGGTGCTGAGATCGAATACCAGTTTGGCTTGCGACTATGGAGTGTCTCATCCATCAATAAAAGGCGTCGGCTCTTTAGACTCGATTAGCATTACGTCCCGGATGTCCATAAGTAAATCAACCCCCCATTCACTCGTACTACAAACATGGTGTTTCGTTTCGCCAAAGTGGCAAAGATGGTTTCCATTCGTCGTCGGGTGTCTGTATGTCGAGTCAATATTACATCACTTCTCCACCATCCATCCACCACTAAAGCATGACATACATTCACATCCTTTTTTTACACCAGCAACCGCGCACCTACATAGACCGATCCATCCAACCGGGGAATATAACTGGAAATATTGCCAGGACCATGTCGCAACAACTCATCCCAACGCCATCACCTAGAGCCATCCTCATAGAACGACGAGAGACAAATGACTATCGTCGTGACCGAACGCGGACGTCACACTAGTCGCCGAACCTTCTCCTGTGTCTCTTCAGAAATACACGCATACACACGCATGCACGCATCACGCACGCACGTACCCACCCTCGCACACATACATACACACGTACACACACATATACACACATGTACACGTGCACTCGCATACAGGCCTGTACACACACACATGCACGCATGCACGCATGCACATATATACACACACACACACACACATATACAAATATCCACACATACACACACACACACACACACACACACACACCGTCTTCCGGATCCAATCCATAAGACGCTGGTCGCCGTCAAGGTATGCCCGGACTATTCATCTCGTCCTGACGTTTTATCTCTCACCCCCCCCCCCATCCCGACGATGATGAATCGTCGTATAAATAAGGCATTCATCACGGTGCCGACTTAGTTCGCCGAACGATCGTTTCAATACGATCGGACGAATAAAAGAAGCGCCGTGGAGTTGGCCGTGAAAGTTTATTACCGTCCGAGAGCTGTTTCAGTTTTCACATCTATTTCTCAGTAATTAGCTGCCATCTGGCGGCGGGGAAAACATCACCAAACATCGTCAGAAGGATTCTGAAGAGTGCGCTGCTTCTACATCGAACTACCAACTGGCTGGAATCGCCTTAGCGACAACGTTACCAAGTGGTTTTCGAACTGTATATATATATATATATATATATATATATGTGTGTGTGTCTGCGTATGTCTGTGTATGTGTGTGTGTGTGTGTGCATGTGTGTGTGCGTGTGTGTGTGTAGAGGGTGGTATATGACACAAGTACATCAGTACACTGACCGGAAGTTGGATGAAATTATTTTAACACACATTAGTATATCAGTCTGTTATTATTAATACGCATGCGTGCGGGTTTGTGTGCACACGTCTCTGGTATTATCGGGTGTATGTAAATGTAAATGTTAATGATGACGTCTTACTGCGACTTTTCTGTAGGCGGCGGTATGCTAAATAGGCGGCTAATCTGTCAAAGATAATGAAACGAGGTGAAAGATGAAACACCCTTCCGTCATAGTCCCGGCGGGGTTTGAACCCAGGTGCTCGATGACTGCGGCTAACAGTGCTACCAGTCAGGCCACGAATACAGCCTATTATCACTGCGTGCGTGCGTGTGTTTGTATGGAAAAGTGAGCATTGTTGTTGTTTATATCTTTATGCCTCCAGCCTGAGATGGTGTTAGCAACATCTCGGTTGTTTCATGGCGGAGTCTTCCCCATAAACCTGTATAAGTTGAATTCAAACACTGCTCTATCCAATGTGTTATCAGTGAATCCGACAGTCCTGTTAGTAAAATACTACTATTACTACTACTACTACCACTACTACTACTTTTTCTACTACTACTACTACTACTGCTTTTTCTACTACTACTACTACTACTACTACCTACTACTTCTACTACTACTACTACTAGTATTACTACTACTACTGCTTTTTTCTTCTACTACTACTACTACTACTACTTCTACTACTACTACTACTACTACTCTACTTCTACTACTACTACTACTACTACTACTACTACTACTACTTACTTCTACTACTACTACTACTACTACTACTACTGTTTCTACTACTACTACTACTACTACTACTACTACTACTACTACTGTTTCTACTACTACTACTACTACTACTACTACTACTACTGTACTACTACTACTACTACTACTACTACTACTACTAGAGGTAATAATAATAAAAGCACGTTGAAAATGCACTAAGGCAAGTCCTATTACATAATAAATCAGCTCCTTGATTAAACTACAGACGGCTCTCTGTAGTTAAACCCACAATGGCTGTTCCAGTACGTCTATAGGCTAACCGAAAAGAGGATTATTGACATAATATTCATATTTCCATTTATTTTTATACGGAACTGCTTTGTTTTTACCTAATTCATTCGTAACAACATGACAACAAACACGAATATCGCTTATTATCACAACAGACGCATTTGCTTTATGAAAACTGATTCAAAGGATTATGCCCAAGATAAGGAGAAAGGAAATTAGCTTTGTCGCAACTTGGTACAAATGCAACTGGGTGTTGCATTTTTGAAAGCAAGCACTATCCAGATTTTCAAAAAAGTAAATATATACCCCTCCCATACCAAATGTCATCAGGTACTTTTTGCGGCTCATAGATCCGGTTCCATAATGTACAGTTCACTGGCAGGCCGTACACAAGTGTACATTTCACAAGATTCTTCTCAGCGGATCAGTTAGTTTTAATAGATGCACCTGTCTGTTTATGCACCTCGGCCTCGATGTTCCGAAGCTGTCTTCTCTATTTGCAAAGAACAGGAAACCATCTCATAAGTCCACTAAGCTTGCGGTTACTAAAGCCGGTGGCCACATCGGTTTGGCCTTTTTCTTTGGTTGGGGGGGGGGGGGCTTCCGTAATCCGCTGAACAGGAGAAGGCGTTGGCGCGAATAAACCCGTCCAGGAAAGAATCGCCCCCGGTGAAGCCGAACATCGCACTGGTCAGTTCGGACATCCGGACCTCGGACTAGCCAACATCGGCACACGACAGGCCCTTTCATCGTGTTAATTTGGCCCCTTCCGAACCCGAAGGTCGTCATGGCTTAGCTTGTGTCGAGCGAGGGACATGCTCGACGACAGGCCCCAGTTATAAATGGCACTTTGGGAGAGACTGGCCGGCGAAAGGGGTGGGGGACGAATCGGCGACTAACATGCCGCTGTCCCGAGCCCCGACTCACTCATTCGGAGCTGCGGCATGCGAGCAAGACGCCAGGAATCCCTCGGTGTAGAATTGGCGGCTTTTGCGGCAGTGATTTATTGCGAGCAGATTGCTGAAGGACGTAATACGTTGAGGCGGCGGACAAACCCGTTCCCATGCTATGTAAACACACGAGGAGAGTCAGTGGCCGTGTCGTGGACTACCGACAACGCAGTATTGTAATGCCAT
>JAODUP010000489.1:290000-399762 GCA_025642065.1 Paralvinella palmiformis
CCCAGAATTACTATACAGCCAACCCATACACTCTACTATTGGGCCACGGATTGTGAAGGGCATCCTTTTTCGGTGTGGTAATATATCATCGAATCGGCTGCGGGATTCCCGACGTCGGAGAAACCATTGTTGGAATGATTCCAATAGGCAGCTGGAGAGATAAGGCTGTTTTACAGCTGCATGCAGATATATTGCCTTCCTGACGTCATATCTCCCTTGTACAAAAGATTGGATCAAGGTTTTATAACTGAACCGTCGTTCGTTTTTAGGAATAGTTCTCCGTTGTCTTGATTATTTCTTCTTATCGCCGAATGGCACTAAGACTCGGATTCCTATGAGAAATGTTTCATCGTCAAATTTCCATTTGATCACAGTTTATATAAGCATAAGCATATGTGCGCGCGTTTAGGTGTGCACACACGCATGCGCGTGAGTGTCTGCTTTATGCATTCATTGCGTATCTATGTTTTGTGCTTCTGGCAGTCTCCCTTTTAGCACTGCATTACATGAAGTTTATGAATTAAAATTGTACGATTGTTAATAAACAATACTATTCTATGTTATGTACGCTATGCAAAAACTTAATATATTTCATTCACGGTTTCTGTCATCCATGCAACCAGCTGCGTGGTTACTCTTCGAAGATATTGATTTGTGATCGAGAAGAAACATATGGGATTAAGACGAACACGTTTTACAACTATGCATCAGCTGGGTTTAAAATGCTCGTTTTGGCTTAGAATAACAAAAGGCACAGAATATGCCGCTGCAGTCCACCGTGTCTGCACATTCACTTAAGAGAATGCTATTGTTCTATTATTATCACATATTCGCGAGGCGTTCACCCAATTACGTTGCATCTCATCTATTGTGCAGTTTTTGGTTTAATTCCTTGATCAATGCCTTGCCTGAAAGGGTGGCACATCGTTAATTCCATACACAAAACACATCTAGACATCGGCATTTCCGGCTACAGCCCATCGCAAGTCTTCTTTCATCCAGCGGGCCATCTCAATGAAAGACCTCTTATACCTGACTGCGAAAACGCCACGACGAGCAGAATAATCCAAACAAGAGCAATGGAAATTGCCACAAATGCAGAACAGCGAAGATGAAGTCCATTATGAATGTTTGCCAAAGCAGCGACAGTCGGCCTCGTTTTACAACAGCGCAGCCACGACACGTCGCCCATTATCTTGAAGCGAGATCTCGCAATAATCCGCCCGACAATGCTGCTAATAAGCCTTCCTACTGACGGCATGTTGACACATAGGAACGACGAGAGCTTCCTACGTAGCGAACATTAGTCTTTCCTGGCCGTGCATTGGTCACGTCCCCTTGGCAGGCTATCGGGTCGCATATCGGCGACAATAACATGTCATGGCAAACGTTCTCGCGGCGTGGTTTCGGCCTATGGCTTAGCCTTGTGTTTAATTATTTTTTTCATCCATCGCTATTGGGATCAAAGCACATTGCGAGGAACTGAGTGGAATAGCCACCCAATGTATTTAAGTGATTTGTATCCAAAAGTACCTCCCGATCAGATTGCTCCGATCTGTATCTTATTCACGTTTGAGAATGTCAAAATAGTCATACGGGAACGTACGAAGAGAACATCTTCTGTGTGTCAGTTTCCAGGCCGTATTAAGTTTAAGAAAATATTTTATAAGGTTTTTAAATCTCACACATTTTATAAATTTTGGTTTCGGTGTGTTGATGTGTATAATATATTGTGGTGAGTGGTCCAGAACACGTTCTAATTCCCTTTTGAGCGTCTACCTTAAGCAACCTCTGTTGATTAAGGCGCTTTTGAAAAGAAAAAATTATTATTATTATTATTATTATTATTATTATTAGTTCATTTCCTAATACAGTATTACGGCTCTGCTTGTTGCAATTCCCCTTTTGACAAGGTACTGGTATAAGTACAAGAATAAGTATAAGTGTTTGAGATCGAATAAATGCTTTAACACCAGAATCAGTAGTTTTACATCTTAACCAAACATAATATCATTCTCGATAAGGCTAGTTCACTTATTCAGACATTTATCAAGTATTCATAAATTCGTTCATTCAATCTTCTGTTTCGTAGATGTTGGAAAGTTTCTGATATATCATGTAGCAAGGACTTTCTATCTTTTTGCTGTAACTATAAGGAACGGGTAGCTATCATGCAGTTACACCCTATGACGTTTATGCTTCTATTATAAGGTGCACCAACCATCCACATAGTGCAGTGTTGCCGGTTGCCAATTATAACTTGCCAATCAAGGACAATGCATAATCATCAAACCATACTGTGTATATTAAGGCTGAGTCCTGTGGAGAGCAGCTTTCAAGCACAAGCCAAGTTAGAGAATCCGTCCCCCATTTTATAGTCCACCGTTATACATATATAGAGTGACCGTGGTCCAAGAAGGCAGAGAGGACGTACAGCTAATGAGAGTCGCCTATAATGTCTTGCCATCTCTCCCCTATCCTTCATTACATGACAAATACATTAGCACTAAGCTCGGCGTGACGTTGTGACGCTGTTACCAGGAAGTCATCGTAAATCTTCGTCGGCAAAATATCGCTGACGATGAGATTAACTGATTACATGTCTGTGAATAATATGAAGTGGTCCCGTCCATTAAAGGAACCGCCCTGTTAGGAACCTACATGAACTGGCTTACCGTCGGTTGATTTTGTCCAGCCTTACTCTTTACTACACCAAGTAGATTCTCTCTCTCTCTCTCTCTCTCTCTCTCTCTCTCTCATGTATATGTATATATAAATGTATGTAAGCATGTCTGTCTGTCTGTCTGTCTGTCTGTCTATCTATCTATCTATATATCTATCTATCTATCTATCTATCTATCTATCTCTCTCTCTCTCTCTCTCTCTCTCTCTCTCTCGTATATGTATATATAAATGTATGTAAGCATGTATGTCTGTCTGTCTGTCTGTATGTCTGTCTGTCTATCTATCTATCTATCTATCTATCTATCTATCTATCTATTTATCTATCTATCTATCTATCTATACTATCTCTCTCTCTCTCTCTCGCTCTCTCTATGTATATATAAATGTATGTAAGCATGTATGTCTGTCTGTCTGTCTGTCTATCTATCTATCTATCTATCTATCTATCTATCTCTCTCTCTCTCTCTATAATAGTATTGCTATATTTTTAAGCTGACTTAAAAAAAGGTGCTGATTTAATTACAGCGCGAATCATAACCCCAAAACATATTCATAGCTGGTTGTGTTCTTCGTAATTGACCGTTTAGACAAATTAATTTGTTGGTCTACATTTGGCTGGGATAGTTGTCATTAACAACAACAATTGTATGGTCGGATTAAAAGGTATGTACCTTTAGTTCCTAAGATGACCTGAAACGGAAACATGAACTACGGGATTATCCCAGCATTTTAATATCCTGTTAACTACCGTGATGACTGTGATGCAACGAAATGGTAGGTGTGCGGTTTAAAGAGAAATGACTCTCTCTCTCGTTTCTCTCTCTCTCTCTCTCTCTCTCTCTCTCTCTTTTTGTGTGTGTGTGTGTGTTTGTATGTGGATTCTTGCTACAAATGACTAAAGCATATCATTAGATATTTTATCCACATTACATGATATGGTTTGGTGTGTGTTTGTGTGTGTATGCTTTCTAAACTTGATTAGAATATACCATTAGACGTGTACCGTTATATTACACTATGTGCTGCTCTCTCTCTCTCTCTCTCTCTCTCTCTCTCTCTCTCTCTCTCTTCTATTGCTGAAGTAGCCAATCAGTGCCCTACACCAACAATGTTTTCCAGCAACCATTATTCTCTTGATTTCCTAAATAAATGTACCATTTATAATGGTCCCGTGGGAATTTTCTGAACTTAACTTAATTCAGTTTATAATGCACGTAGTGGGCTTTTATTTGAACAACAACATCAATCGCTACTTAACTGCCCAAAACACCTGAATTATTGATTATGTTACATGTGGGTCTCTTAATGAAGTGATGCATCCCCTTATATATCCGTCGAGTCAATGTAGCAGTATGTATATATGGGGTTACGGGTGTGGCTGTGTGTGGCTGGATGTGTGTGTGTGTGTGTGAGCTTGCGAGTGCACGTGTGTGCTCGTTGCATGCCGGTGTATTTCTGCATATTAGCATCCATTCGTTGTCTGTCTGTTTATTTATCTTTCTGTCTATCTTTCAGCCATCATACCTTGCTAAACGAGTCCCTCTGGCTGCGCGTCTACACGTTTTTCTGTCTGCGCACGCAATATCGGTGTTTATATTCGTTCTCCCGGTCCCCGTCCAGTATCAGGTAATGGTCGATATTTTTTCAAAATAAACACATTTCATTAGATAATGGCACACGTATTCAATGACGGCTGCCATTGACATCAGCGGGCCCCGTTCATTTTTACTTCTTATAATTTAATTCCACGTCCGTTAGAGCGCCCAAGGCTGGGTTCATCCAGGTATTGGGATAAAAATGCCGACGATGTAGATCATTTCCCATGGGTCGTTGTTAACATGACGACTGTAGAACGATACAGATACCGTCTGTAACATGGCTGACGAATTGATGCATTAGCGATTAATGATATCTGCCCTAACAACGGCTATCGTGATAGCAGAATCGTAATGTAAACATAGTCAGATAGAAACACGCACACACACAAACAAACACGTGCACGCGCACACACGCACGCACGCAAGCACACGTACACACGCGTGCACACACATTAAACGCACACACATACGTACAGACACCGATAAACACACACACACACACAAAACACACACACACACAGCGAATAAAAAAAATGGACAGAAAACAGTCAGGGATAGTGATTGATTGATTGATTGATGTGATTGAGTGAGTGAGTGAGTGAGTGAGTGAGTGAGTGAGTGAGTGAGTGAGTGAGTGAGTGAGTGAGTGAGTGAGTGAGTGAGTGAGTGAGTGGTGAGTGAGTGAGTGAGTGAGTGAGTGAGTGAGTGAGTGAGTGTGAGTTCCTTTATATGCCTTAATTTTCGACGGAAGCATCCATATAAAAGTTTCCCAGATAACGTGATGCCAGTTTTATATTAATCGAGGCGATCATTTCGGAAACAACTCATCAAAGGTCAAATCCGGTGTGAATACATCGTCATAGTACCAACGCCCACCAGACTCTCATTCGGCTACAATATGTTCTGGCAGCAAGCCGTACCCGAATACTCACCAGCGTCCATCATTGCTAATCAACGGCCCGCCATAAAGCCCTCCGCACTCACGAGTCGGACGCCAAACCGCTCGGCGCACAAAAACGTAACAACTTCGTTTCGTTTGTTCCAGATGAGACGCGAGGGAATACGGCGACCGCCGACCGTGGCGACCGGTTCGTCGTAAACGATTCGGCCGATGACGACGTCATAGAGAGAAGGCCCGGCGAACGGACTCGAGCGTCGCTTCTGCAGGGCACGCCGTGCAGATGCTATTGAGTTAAGTGGCCGCACGTGTGCCTCGTCGAACCGCAACAGGCGCCGACCACGACGGGGGCGGCGGTACACTCCGGTAATACGAACGGCTCCAGAGAGGTGTCCGACGCGAATTACGACCGACGTGCAAGGATACGTTGAGGTTAATTGTCACGACGGCATGCCTCGGCTGATGAGACTTCTGTGGAGCGCTACGTCGGCTGGTGGCACATCAGTCGCGTCCAGCTTTACTCCAGCGCCTTCGATATCCAGGGTCTATTTTTGGCGTTGAGAGCGTCTCGGCCTCAACGATCTCAGCGAGCCTCGTCAAAGCGTGGTTCGACGGACGTTTGCGTCCTGGACATATCCGGACATCACCGTGCCAGGTTGCGACGGCGGATCCAGAAGACGAACTCTCGGCGCATCGTTCCGGATTTAAGCGCTCCAGTCTCCCGCTACGCAGTGGAATGCGTGTCGTCGGCTAGGCAATTCCGGATAAGTTGCCTAACGGCGATTCTGGACACCGGACACACATCTGATCGGCGAGCGTGCGGCTAGCAGGATTTCTCAAGCTGTGTGCCGCGAGATCCTTCGATCGTGTCTACCCGGTTAAGGATGTCGCACAGGACTCGAGCCTGCTGGAGACAAATACGTAGGGACATCTGGAGTTTTGGACGTTCTGTGATCCGGAGAGACACGGTCTTACTCCATCTGCTCGCGTTCTGGTTCATCTCCATCGTTACGGCCGGAGGTAGGATTTGATATTTTCATTTGAATCTAGGTTATAACGTTAATCGAGTTAATCGTGAGCCCATTGATGTCGTAACAGTAATTGATGCCATATTTAATGCTATCTTCTTACAATTATATTCCTCTGTCTCTCTGTTGAAACCTATTGATTCTGACAGCAAAGCCCGATGAGTGACGAATGTGTATGCATAACTTTATCTAAATGAGGCCAGTTTCTATTGTACTGCATTGACACAACGAAGCTTTAATAACGTTTATAAGGAATCCCACATTAACTAGAGTACCACACGCCCCCAGGTGGATAACGTTCGTCCGGCTCAGTGGTTAGAGCGCTGCAATCGTCCAAGTTACATTCCTAATCGAATCCATTTATTCGTGTCGACCTAACTTTTGGGAGTCACCTGTCGGTTCCCAATATGACCAGTTCAGAGACTACACAAACCACTCACTCATACACCGACTCAATCTATCCTGTTAGGCCCGTATACGGCTTGTACTAATTGCTCCTATAGTTTGGCCTCTAAGGTACTTGTACGTCCTGGAATTAGTCAGCCAGATTATAAACAAATGTAATGTATCGTGTAATATGCGAAGGGCTCTCGTGGCAAAGTTGGTAGCGTACTTCTGACGTCCATATCTGACAGACGAGACCAGCGTCGAAGGTTAATAAAGCAAGGACTGACTGACTGACTCACTGTCTAACTGACTGACTGACAGACTGACTGACTGACTCATACACTAACTGACGCATCTCCTCTCTCCCGAATTTGTCTCCTTATAGACATTCACCCGTTTCCACACAATCAGGATAGCGGAAAGAACGGGGCTAATCCCGGCTGTCGGATGGGAATCGTTAGTGTCGACGGATTTCCCGAACGAGTTAAGACGTCCCGGAAGAATGATGCATGAAACAAGGATCCAGATCGGGCTACTTCAGCCAACCAATCCGTGACAGGTTTCAGAAATTACTCGGCGCGTGATTGATGGTGTCGTCGTGTGTTTTTACGCTTGTTGTTCTTTTGCGGTTCGCCCGACATGAACGATGCTCCGGCCAGTTCACAATGCCAGCTGTCCTCGTATCCTCTGACGAGCCAGAAGCTGGCAGTCGATCTATCAGCCAACGAGGAAGAGGAGATGTCTCGTTGCTCCGGTCGGTTGTTCTTCCTTTCCAACCGGTGATCGAATGACGCATAAGACTTCGCCGCAGGACAAGAGGTGATGATCAAAAATGACGATGGTGGAAAACTTCGCAACCTTATTGTTAGAACCAGTCCAAGGCTGGCATAATTCATATCCCTAAATGATAGGTCGTCATAGATTATATAAATCAAGTCCGGACGAAAATAAGGGATTCGTATGGTCTAGAGGCGAGACGTTGTCTCTTGTTTAGAGCGCCACAGATTCGAATCACATTTGATACCTGAAATCTTTCGACGTTAATTTCTCGGCTTGTGACTTGCCGTGAAGGGTTGATGCCTTATCACGGAATTAAAAAGTCGGCTGATAATGTCACCTCGGGGACGTAGAACACTTTGACTGTGGTCACCTTCATCGTTTTTCGGCTATATAGTTCTTTCTACTCATTTGCGAGTAGAGGTTGAGGAAACATAGTTTCAGCAACTCGTCGCATAGGAGCCACTCTGAAACAATTTATCACGCTTTCGTGCTTTGTCCTTCGTGCTCACGGGCCATGAAACTAAACAAATCCAATGATTTAGAAGCCTCGGCATCTATCGCAGACTCATTACTCACATTGTAAATGTGGCTGATGATATTCCCAGTGTCTTCAAGAGCAATATAGCAGGCTAAACCGAAATGTTTCACCTTAAACGCTGGAATATAAAGCTGAGCAGATTTATCGACGTACCTAAATTGTTCGATTAGCAGCTTTGATCTTCCTATCCAACGAAATTAAGCCAGGTATCCTTTTGCTGCTGGAAGTGTGTCGGCTCTCTGGCCACTCCGTAACAAAATGTTGTCGCTCGTTAACCCGCCGTGACCCGTTCTCGCCGCTTTCCTGGTCATCATCCTTTGTTCTGCCCCATCTTCACGTATCCCGTTCGTCTTCGGTAAGTGTCATTCGACTCCAGCCTATCACCGATGATCGGATAAGGTGCTTCTGGTGATGTCTTGGCCAATCAGCTTGGAATCACCGCCATCCGATCACCTGGTATGTGCTGTCTCCTGTTATGATTTGGTACTCTTCTGATGGACTCATGTTACTGGCGGCATCCGAGGAGAAATACCGCTAACTCGCCCATTAAGACATCAAATAGTGCAGATTAATAAACGCGAGCCAGGTTAATTCCGGTCTATATTCTCCCACCCCATTGCTACTATTACTTCTATTATTGCTGCTTCTGGTGCTGCAACTATTACTACTACTACTACTACTGCTACTACTACTATTACTACTTCTACTATTATTCTTACTAGTACCACTATTACTACTCTAGGTAGTCGCCTTTTTAACTTAAGTACCAGGTATGACCCGTGCTGAGGTTTGACTGACTGACTGACTGACTGACTGGCTGGCTGACTGACTGACTGGCTGGCTGACTCACTCACTGATTCACTAACTGACTGATTGACTGACTGACTGACTGACTGACTGACTGACTGACTGACTGACTCACTGACTCACTCACTCACTCACTCACTCACTCACTCACTCACTCACTCACTCACTCACTCACTCACTCACTCACTCACTCACTCACCCACTCACTCACTCACTCAGTTACTCATTAACTCATTCTATTACTACTGTTACTCTAAAGTCTTACACTTGCAAACATTTCACACCACAACTACTACAGTTAGTAGCACAGTAATAATTGCTACACTATTAGAACCACCACCAGCAGCAGCAGCAGCAGCAGCAGCAGCAGCAGCAGCAGCAGCTAATTAAGGTTAAATTGCCTTCAGGTTCGTGGCATAAAGAAAAAAGTCACAAAACCAATAAACAATTAATTGATGGAGATGGAATGGCAGAAGATGACAGCAGCCAACCCATCCTCTCAGTTTAATGGGAAAAGCTACAGGTCAGACATGTGTCTTTCTGCGTGATGCATCCCATTACTGGTGTCTGGGCTCCGGAAGATCAGATGTGGAAATATGGCATCGTACCGTGGGCCCCGGGTGCACACCAGTCGTTTGTTGTTTAGACGTACCCGTTTAGTTGTTGTCTCAGGGTGTATGCCTACGTATTGTTGCAGTCTCTTGTCTTTGCCCGCAACTGCCGCTGACCCAATAGGCGGGAAGCATCGCGTTCGGTTGCCGGCACCATCGTGTGCCGCATTCACGAAGCAGACACATCATTACCAACGCTGTCTCGTCTGACAAACTCCCGGAGAAATCGCTGAAAGGGCAGAATATCAAGTCGCGTCTCCGATTTCCCGATCCCCCGTTCACCGAAGTCGCAATCTATCACTCGCCCACAGCTACGCCGTAGTTTTTCGTTGATGGTGTAATCAACCAATCCAACAGCCATTAGTTCCTTCGAACTGACGCGTTGATTGAGGCAGGCCATTTCCTGGAGACATGCATTGATGTTTCATATTACCTATAATATCGGGCCGAAATAAACACGCCGATTTCGTATCGCAATCGAGCTACTGCAATAAATATTTGTTGTTTTGGGGGCGACACGGTTTATTGGCTTACTATTGATCTGGTCGGAAACAGTACACTAGCCGGCCGTCATTCGGCGTTTCGAGTATTGGAACATGTTAACCGTGCGAAGCGTTCATTTTACGACGCGCCTACACGAATTCGGCATCTAGGGGTTTTGATTTATTCGAAATTTTCGAACGCATGGCAACCGAAGCGTCCATCGATCGACGGCGAGTGACGGCGAGCGAACGAAAACCCACAACGGACCAAAAATAAATAAAAATATGGCGCATCCTTAAGCCGGTAAAAACCGAAAGCCATTGCGTCGGCTGGAGTCATGGGACACATCCTGCTACCGTGGCCCTTCTTGTTATCCATCATGGCCACATCGATGCTTCATCTTTGTCTCAGCCCTCATATAGTATGGACGGCCTGCGTCATAATCAATCGTGTCTCCTGATGCAGGTACACGGGAGCCGTGTACTGGCTTTTTATCGCCCTCGCCGGAGACTGGGATCCATTTGTTAGAAACATGTCTCTTCTTCGTAGGGACGGAAGGAAGGCCCCAGCTTATGGCTTAGGTAACTGTCGCTACAACGACGTTAGTCAGCCTACTCTAGAACCGAGCTCTGTTATCTCGTAGCCTACGCGACAGTTTCAGGTGTTTCAGGCTTTGATGTTTAAACTTCAGGCTGCGATGTTTCGACAAAGACACCGGCGAAGTTTTTTGCGCGTGTTCTCTTATGGCCTTATACTAGTTAACAAACCTGCCATGGCTGACAGATTTCGACCATGTCTCTTTTGTGCGTGAACGCTTATTTTGAAAACGCTGATAACGGAGAAGAATGATGTAATTACAAATGTAAATGACTAACTTTATGCATATTTACGCCATTAATTTTTAGTTCGTTATCCTGTCACTCATGGGAAGCATCGAGTGCGGTTGTTTTAATCACCGCAAAAAAGTGTAATGCATTAATTTAGCACATTATAGAACTAGGCTATTCATTAAGGCATCCACTGAACAAACCAACTAATCAGACCATTTACCAATATGTATATTTTTGAGAAGTTTCAATTCCTGAAAAATAACATAATTCCAGTAATTGTCTTTTGCAAGTCGTGAAGGCATTTAGTTTTTTTACAACATTTCCAATGCAGGACGTACAGTCCAAGATTAACAACAGTAACAACAACAACAACAACAATAACGCATATAAGGGAGAAGAAATATTCCATAAATCTTTGCCAACATAGATCCAGTTATTCCATAACATTTCTCCATCACACTATTTTCTTATCGACTATCCCTGATCCAGACGGAAGAGATACCCTGTACTTGAGTATATCTTATCAGCTTGCAATCAACTCCACGTTGGCTTCCCGTCTTGCCGCTTCGTCGAGGCGTGGCCTTGTCGCAGCTCCCGATATCGGCCTCTGTCGCATATCGTGTTGCTGGTTGGGTGCTGAACAAATGCCGCCAGTTCGTTTTGTCGGCGTTAAACCAAAAGCCGGTTGCATCTTAATGAATAGCAGCTGTGACCCGGGAAACAAGTCAGACCCTGAAAGTATTGATTCCCCGACTGGAGCTATGGCGATTTACGTCCCTCTATTTGGCTAGCCGGGTATGTCTTTTTATTAGCAGCGGAAGACGTATGGAGGTGGGACATGCCACGCTGCACACAAGGGGGTAGGTGTCACCTTGCCATAAACGAACAGATGTTACGAGGGGGAATGAGACATAGGCTTTGGCCGAAGCTGACACGGGGACCGCGGACGAGGCTGGACGTTTTAATATGCGATCGTCTATCCGGATAACTCCCGAGTTTGCCAGTCTGACGGACGACCGCGTGTCGCTAGTAGACAAATCAGGGCGTGTTCGGTATTATGGATAGCAAGATGCCCGCGCGATAACTACTGTTTATACGACGAACGTATAACAGCCAACGTTCGGCGGGGGCCATTCAGCCAGCTAGAAGATGCCCTAACAGCTAGGATGTGTGAATGAATGTGCGTGTGTGTATAGGTGCGTGTGTGTATAGGTGCGTGCGTGCGTGTGTGTATAGGTGCGTGCATGCGTGCGTGCGTGCGTGTGTGTGGTGATTCATTTCTTAATAACTTTGGTCCATGGGATGGACATCACATTGTTAACTCCCAGTTTACAGTTTAATGGAAGATATATGATGAGTCGGAATTTATTTCGGCGTACGCTGTGCCCTTTTTTATTAAACATGCAATTAGGCAGATATATTATCTTAGACAGACAGACAGACAGACAGACAGACAGACAGACAGACAGACAGACAGACAGACAGACAGACAGACAGACAGATAGAAAGACAAACGGAGAGAGAGAGAGACACACACACACACACACACACACAGAGAGGGGGGGGAGAGAAGAGAGAGAGAGAGAGAGAGAGAGAGAGAGACGTTCAAAAGTTCAGATAACATCCGCCGGATCATTACTCCCACATTATGTCCAGGACTGACCGAGTACAATAAAACTTCCCCGTATTCCCAGTTATGTGGATCGCAGAGGCAATTGTCAGCAGACGCCATAACTTCGGCAACGTACTACACCAGAGGGAGTAGTACCGTCGTACGGCTTCCATGCTAACCTGCCGGCGCACAACATACAGCTTCATTTAACAGAGATGAAGGTCACAAAAATGCATTTGATAAATCAACGGGAACGCTTGTTAATGTCGAAGGTCGTTAGTTGACCTTCTGCTCAGCGTCGTATGCGGAAGCGATCCCTAATCACGCACAGCCAGATATGACCCATAAACTTGGCATATATCACGACGGTCAAACGTACACGGTCGGTACCACGACCACTTGGTTATTCCCCTTCGAAGGCAATTCAATTAGGTCCGCCATCACATTGTATTTTGTTCGGCGACGTTCAGTGGCCAAGTGTTGAACTCCCAAGTGGGCACGCTTCACGGGAACGATCTAGATCGAGTCTTGTAGGCGCCCGTTGCCTTTGTGCCGTGCCGTGTACCTTCGCTTTGTTGGAGAAGCGGTCCTCATTCGGCGGTACACCTTTGGCCCGACGAAACAACGCGGCGAGGGAAGGCCACATTCTCTGGGCACGTCGAAAACCCACCGATTCGATGGGTGTTCCCCGTCGGCAGTCGGTCGATGTTCTAGCTACCGAACAATAAGACATTACTTCGGTGGGATTGCCTTCTTTGTGTCCGGGTCTGTGTTACTCATATACTTCAAGCCAACCCTACCCCTCACTCGAATCCCAGCCCTGTACTCGCTTGATTTTAATCACAGCCAGTTGTTTAGCGACCTCTGGCGACCCGATGTCGGCCGCATTAGGCCGCCGCATGACCCTCATCGATCACTGTTTTACGGCAAACGTTCGCCGAAATCAATTGTGCTCCTCGGCCGCTGGTTTGATATTTCGGTCGACATCGCTCGTTCTGGAGTATTGACCCTCACATGTGAAAGAAGTCGCCGGGGACGGGTGGGAAATATGCGTCGTCTATTACAGAATATGGCAGCCATGCCTTTCTCTTGGTAGAGGTCAAGCGCTGTAGTTTATTTTTCGGGAAACATGACGTAGTGAGGGATTGGATTGGAACACACACACACACATAGAGAGAGAGAGAGAGAGAGAGAGAGAGAGAGAGATCGCAAGAGGGAGAGAGAGAGAGAGAGAGAGCATGAGGGAGGGAGAGAGAGATAGCGAGAGAGAGATCGAGCGACCTTTCTCTGATCGCTGGTGTCGTATCAAGTTATACCGAAACCCGGGCGAGAGGTAGAGGGATCTAGTATCAAATGAATGGGGTTCCTTATTATGTTTGCCGCTTAACTCGCTTTATGATGATCGCGTCCAACGTAAGAAGCAAATAGGCGTAAACTCCAGACGACTTATTTCCTCAGCTATCCAGAACGGCGGCGCTTGTCCAATCGCACCGAAATCGGGCTTCGCTTTATGGACGCCAGTCCTACTGATTGGCCGAACGATTGGTCCCCTCATAGCCGAGGCACAATCCAATCCAGGGGCGCTCTACCATTGGCTTAAAGTGTCTGCTAATCTGTGCCAAGCAAATCGTTCAAAATTACAGTACTGCATAAACCGGACAGTGGCAAACACAAGGGTCACATTGGTCAATACGCGTTTGTGATACGGGCAAATCGGAATTAAATTAATCCCGATGATGGGCAGCAGTCGTCGAATGCCCACTTTTCATTTGTTTATTTTTCTAAGCAAATAATTCGCATGTACCACGACAACGTTTCCTACCCGCGACATATCAGAGCTATCTGCTCGACAAACTTGCTCTATTTCCTCCGCTAAATGTTGCCATGCCTCGAGCTGTCCACTCCCCCTATGGTTCAGATGCAGGTGTCCAGCTGCGATTTCAGCTGGGCGCCGAGTTTTTCTTTTAGCACACTACTCACGATCGCCTCAAGTGCTTAGCTGTACTTGGCGGATCAGACGGCGTGTACTTATTAGGCGAGTCATTTACACTTACTAAGATAAGGCGGTTAACCTTTGCTGCTGTTTCCTTAACCAGCCTCTCGATACGGCAACGCTATAATGCGGATAATATCCAGAGAATGCGATGGGACTGATGGAGGCTGGTTTGAGCTTTGGGGGAGGGAGAGATGCAAATATTCTAATATATGGCTAGATGATAAGTGCCAGATTTTGGTGGCTGATATGGGTGGTGTATATGGTTGGAAGTTCAGTATGTTTCTTATTGAATATACAAGTATGTATATGATCTCTCTCTCCCTCTATATATATATATATCTAGCCATCTATCTGTCTATCTATATATCTATCTTAATCTCCTCTTAATATATATATATATATATATATATATATATATATATATATATATATTGGTAAAAAATATATATATATATATATATATATATATATATATATATATATATATATATATATATATATATATAAAGGTGCTAAAACTGATCATATTAGCATTTTCAATATCATCCTCATGTGTGTCGATATGATTGTACTGATTGTTATCATTGCCGTTACCACAACCATCATCAACGATAACATTATCATCATTATCATCATCATCATCATCACCAACAACAACATCATGTTAACTAATAACAACATTATTTTAGCTATTTTATTATGCCATGATATGTCTACTAACGTATTTATCAAAGTTTACTTTCTCTGCTCGCTATTAATCTAAACTCGTTTTCATTTCTCAAGCGGGCAGCGACTGGTGCAATCTGGATACGGGAAAGACGACGATAACGGATGGACGAGGCGTACCGCACAACGTCTACATCAGCGCCACTCGCGACGGCTCGATATGGCTTCGGGCGGGTATGGACCACGAGAGCGCCGACTGGACTTATCAGAGCGAGACCCGATACAAAATCAAGGTCACCATCCTGGGCAACGACGTCACGTCGATGCTGCAGTCTCTGGATTATCTGGATTACTGCGTCCTCTCCGACATCGACCTCGTCGTGAACACGGACGGCGGCTGGCACCCGTCCTACATCGTGCTCTACGATCCGGTCCGGAAGCAGAACAACGTGGCCGCCTTCAAGAAGAAGGAGGGCGCCTGCAACGTCCAGACGAACGTCACCCTCGGCGGCAACAAGCAGTGGTTCTACTGCAACGGCGCCCAGCACAACGTCTGCGGGCTGCGCCACCTGCCGGAGAAGGGCCACTCGACGGCGACCGTCTTCATCAACAACCTCCAGCTCGATCCGTGGGGTCCCGACCATTGGTACTGCGAGGGCAAGGAGATGGATAACTTCTACACATTTAAGGGCTCGTACTACCATGCCTACGTGAAGTTGGCCAGTTGCCCGATTCCCGCTGGTACGTTTGCTAATCACTAGTAATGCGCGTCTTGCTTTCAGTGTAAAGTTTCTCTTCCGAACATGTTGTGTTCGCGACTTGTTCTGGCTCTTTGCCGTAGTTGATTCCTCGCTGTGGCGTTGATTGCACGGTCTTGGAATCCACTGGCCCCTGTCTGGGGGATGTTTCATTATTCAGACGTAGGCGACAGGCTAATCGAGCTAGTTACTTAATCATTCGCTCAATATAGTATTTTTGGTATAATAAAATAAGTTACTGGGGATCTGCGACAACTCACTATAATTTAGTGAGATGGCAGGGCCATTTGACGTGAAAAGCCACTCACGGTGTTGTGGGCCAGGAGTTTAATCTCTTATTTAGTTAGGTGAAACTGCTAGACATTCTGTAGTTCGAAAATGTGATCCTCGGTACAAAGTGTCACGCACACAACATCCAAACCATCCCCAGCCACACGACTTGCTGACCGAAATAGTTCGGTTACGCAATGTGTAGAAGCCGTAGGCGCAAACAGTTGTTCCGCTGTTATAATTTCGTACTCATTTATCCGTTTAAGATCCCATTTGGAAGTTGCGTTGTATAGACACGGTCGCATGTTGTGTGTGTTTTGCTCTTACCGGATATGTTTACTTGCGGGTGTTATCAGACTACCTCATCGGCCGTACCCCGTTGTAGCGGTCCTGTCCGGGCATGACTTAATCATATCGTTATCTGGTTGATAAATGCGCGCAATAATCCTGATCTATGCATCCGGAACAACGTCTCCGGAGTGATATTACGCCATCGCGTCGCGGCTAGTTTACTACAGGAGGAGGTGGGCGACCTTCGGGATTAGGGTCACTAAGTCCCGATAATACCAGAAAGATTGCGTTGTTTTATTAACGAAGGCCGCCATTAAAGATCCGTCGTCCGCCTTACTTTATGGCCTATCCCGAATAAACTACGCTCACCTGACACCGACGATGCTTTAACCAATCTTCACGTCAATCTTATCGACGTACACTCAAAACACAGATGTATATATATATATATATATATATATGTACGACAGCTTGGTAATGATGCTATAACATGGTCGTTGGAGTAATATATGTTATGTGACTACTGGGCGACACACAGACACAGACAGACACACACACACACACACACACACACAGACACACAACATCACAAACACACAGAGGCACACAGACACACACACATACACAGACACACACAGCATCACACACACAAATTAGTATTATTAATTTACGTTGCTAATCCAGCTGCTACTTTAACTGCTGTTATTGTTGTTGTTGTTGCTGCTGTTGCTTCTGTTGCTGCCGCGGCTGTTTTCCCCATTGTAAAACGTCCCAGAATAGCGTTGTTGCTGCTGCTACAGTCCTACTGTTACTATAGTATAACGGTTGCTATTATTAGAACTACAGCTATTACAATCACAAAACCTTCACCAACACCTATATTAACAACAATAATAACATTGGTAACAACATTAACTACTACAATGACGACTGTTACAACACGAAAAACACAACAACAATAACTACTACTACTACTTCTATTACTACTACTTGTATTACAACTACTATTACTGCTACTGCTATTGAGTTTTATTAACTTTTGACGGTACCAAAAATCCACATAATAATCTTTCCAAGCATCAACTCTCAGACTGTGGAATAAATTACCAAACAATATTAAACTTACTTATAATATTTAGAAACTAGTATATATATATATATATATATATATATATATATATATATATATATATATATATTCTTATAACGTGGTAGTTCTATATGAGTTTAGACCATATTTTTTTAACTGTTTAATTGTAAATCGACTTAGAGCAATTCAAATCGAATAAAAAAACTACTACTATACTACATACTACTACTACTACTACTACTTATGTTACTACTACTAAGATTACTACTCTTGCCACTGTAAAGTTTCCAATCACAATGACTACAGTCATTAATATCCCCCAATATCATCATCATCATCATCATCATCATCATCACTAAAGAAATCACCAACAAGACCAAATATAACAACAACAACAATAGCGACAGCAGGGCAACGACGGTCGTGGTGATTATGATGATAATGATGATGATGATGATGATGACAACAACAGAAACAAACTTGATGATAGTTACTAAACTAAGTGTTTTTATCTTCATAGCACCTCGTAATATAAATACATCCTATTCCCTCGTTATCACTAACTGTATGATACCATTATTAGCAACTAAACAAATTATCAGAAGTCTGTTGCTAACTCTAAGACTATAATTATACAATACCTTGTCTATAAATGGGGCCAAGGTAATGAATGCTAGTTCTGAAACGTCCAGAAAACGCCCTAGGTGACAGATACTAGCACAATTATCATAGTATTAAATCATGAAGAGAATTTGTTTTGTGCGTTCTGAGAAAGGTTTGTCTTTATAATGAATGATGACGTTATCTGTGATAAGTAAGGCACTATATCAGCATATCTTTAGACAAGAATATATTTAATAACTATATTTTCGATTGGCTTTACAACAATCATATTACAGATACCCGTTCTCGTAAAACTCCTACTACTGGTAAGTATATTTGATCAGCGTTTGGTCTGCCAACTGTTTTAAAGTTACCAGTAGCAACTCTCGGTTAAACGAATGTCAGGGGACTGGGTGTTTCGGTTGGCTAACTGGCAGAAGACGTCGTATTGTTAAGAGATAGGTTTTAGCAATTAACCCCCGTCAGAACAGCGTGGGTTGATCGATTTATCGATTGGCGTAGGCTCTAGAATAACACTACTAATAATAATATGTGACATTTATATAGCGCCATATTCAGGCAGATGGCTGCCGGCAAGGCGCTGTACGGTAATATGCATTATCTAGGCTGGAAAGAGTCATGAATTTGAAAGATAATTATCACATATTTTATTTCATCTTTTATTATGTTAAGAAGATTGTTTGAAGATCTAAAGAAAGAATCTCCGTTTTGATTTCGTCCCTTCACAGTTGCTAGACACGTATATCAGACAAATCGACTTCTAATTTCGTCTCCCATATTTTAGGTAATATTTATCGGGACATAAATGTGATTGCGTAATTCGAAATTCTTTATAACAGATATCCAGTTAATCGAATGTCCAGTGGATTGACCGGATGATCACACAGATCGAACGCAGCCGATCTAATGTTATTTGGCTGATGTTGACTTTTATATCCTGACCAGTAACACCATTGGCTTGAGCTAAACAAACAACCCACTTACGTTTCATGGCCAGTACCTGGTTCTCGTGAATTTGGTCTTTAATGGTAAACTATCATTACCCGGAGTATTTCCGGAATTACGTTTTACATGGTGGATGCCATTCTCCGACAGCTTTCGTAGCAAAATGTTGATTTACGTAACGGCTCCTTTCAGACTCACGTATGTTTGGTCACAGCGCCACGCTACGTGCCCACATAGATGACAAGCTGATGAACACCGTCATCATTCCGGATCCTACACAGACCGCACTTAGAGACGGCGTCATTCGAAGCTGGCAAGTTTTCGCCAAAGAGGTATCCATAGAGCACACTGTTTATTTACAGGTATGAATATGGTGACAAGTTGGGCTCTCTCTCTCTCTCTCTCTCCGTCATTGTGCATGTATATATGTGTGTATATGTGTGTATGTATGGTTTTGTGTGTGTGTATGTGTGTGTGTGTGTGTATGTGTCTGTATGTGTGTGAGTGCGTTATAGCAGAGGGTGAAAAACGCTGGGAATATTTCGAGATAATAATATACTGTGTGTATGCGTTTGTTCATATGTATGTTTCGCCGTGATATGCTCGGGTTAAGGGCCAGTACGTACAGTACGAGTACAATCGTGTTAGGAGGAGGGTAACAACTTTCTTTGTGAGGGTTAGCAGCTCAGTCAGTTCCATTATACTCTTAGTCAGCTCAACCCACCGCGATATAAATTGCTAGAGGCTAAAGGTGAAGGACGATGTGTTTATGTCTCGGGTGTCACTGTGCACTACTGTATTATTTATTCTTCTGGGAGTTTGAGTACATATGGAAGGGTAACAGAATCGGAAAGTGGAAGCTAATGAAAGCTCTCAATTCTTTTGGAATGCCACGCGTTTGTATGGCCGAAGTGAGGCAGAGGTCCCTAGCATGATGGGGGTAAATGCCTGCTAATGGGTGTTTCACCTTTAGCTTCGTCTTTTTCATTTTGGAGAATGCTCGGCCCACTTAACCTACCGTATGCACAAAACGCGACCGTAATACAGATATTTTGTTTTAGCCAAAAATCTTATAAAGAGCTATTTCATATTTTAAGGGCATGAAACACTATATTCTGGAATTAAATTTCTCATGAATTGTTCAGATGCTATAATCGTACATGCACACATATACTCAGATAAGCACACACACACACAGCGTATACAAATATTTATGTATGTTTGTGTGCGAATGTTAGTATGTATGAATTTGTGGGTGAATTGGATGTACGTATATATGTAAGTATGTATGTATGTATGTATGTGTGTATATATGTATGTATGTATGTATGTATATATGTATGTATGTGTGTATGTATGTGTGTATGTATGTATGGATGGAGGTATGTATGTATGTGTGTATGTATGTATGTATGTATGGAGGTATGTATGGAGGTATGTACATATATACAAATAAGTCAGTTTGTTTGTTAACGTATCTAACCACATATATATATATATATATATATATATATATATATATATATATATATATATATATATATATATCCATCCTACAGTAGTAGTTCAATGATCGCTTTCCTGTTCTATTTATTAGGTGTGGAGACCCACTCTAAACCACGAGGATGCCTTTAGCCTTGTTGCACAGACCCTCTACAAGCCTAAAGAGTTACGATTCCAAGAGGTACGACTCCCCAGAAAGGAGTACATCGATGTCCGTAGTGGGGATGTGCTAGGACTCTACTTCCCCAAGCACAACCCCCTAGCCTGGTCCTCAGTGCCTTGCGCATACGAAACGCAGCAGTATAAGTTTTTGATCAATCCTCGACGGGTATCGGTTGGACAGACTCTCTACTTCAACACGGTCTCGTCAGGTGTCAACGCTTGCCGGCATTACTCATTTGCGGCGTCGTTTGGTGAGCGTCTCTTTTTTCTTTCTTTCGCTTTATCTTTTTTCACTCACTCACTCACTCACTCACTCACTCACTCACTCACTCACTCACTCACTCACCGACTCACTCACTCACTCACTCACCGACTCACTCATCGACTCACTCATCGACTTACTCACTCGACTCACTCACTCACTCACTCACTCACTCACTCACTCACTCACTCACTCACTCACTCACTCACCACCACCACCACTCACCACCACCACCACCACCACCACCACCACCACCATCCACTCACTCACTCACTCACTCACTCACTCACTCACTCACTCACTCACTCACTCACTCATCGACTTACTCATCGACTTACTCACCGTCTCACTCATTCACTCACTCATTCACTCACTCAATAAATCAATCAATCATTCAATCAATCAATCAACCAATCAATCAACCAATTAATCAACCAATCAATCATACACTCACTGACTCATTCACCTACCCACATATACGCTTTGATATTACCTTATAACACAAATATTTGCTTATGTTAGATTCACTGCGGTAATTAATTCACTCGGGACTTTCCCCGTTTTATTACCGAACCCAGAATTTGGTAAATTAGTATACAAAACAGTAAAACAAAATTGAACGCTTCCGCTCTAATCGTCATTGAAATATATTCCGCATAAATGTCACTTCCCTTGCGTTCAAATCAAGAGCTTCTTAAAAAACGACCAGAATTTTCCTATACGATCCGGATTCCCCATCCGCGAACATTGACCAGTTCAGTCCATCCGCTAATCGGGATACTTAGGTCTGCTTTTTTCCCCCTCTCTTCTCTTCTATCCGCAGCCAACAAAACGCACGCCAAAGTTCTCGAAGATTGGATTTGCCCGACGGCTCGTCCCCCGACGGGAGCTCGCCGACGCAGCGAGACGGCTCGCGACGTCAACCTGAACGACAATAACATTATTAACGACAACAAGAACAACAAGCAAGCGAAGGGAAATCCGACGACGAAGAAGGAGGACAGGAATCTGTTGACAGAAGGGACCATACCCCTTCATCTTATACTGATTATTATTGCCTGTCTGTTTGTCTTGTTGATGGGTGTCGGCTTCGTGTCATATTATAGGGCGATGCACAGCTGACAACGACAGATAATAGAGGTGTAAATAAAGGCTGTTTATTAGTGTGTCGATGGCTTCCGGGTTTCTTTGTCGTTCCGTTGCTAGCCGGACGTGGGGCAGTTCGTAGAGTATTGCGTTCGTTTCCAGATATCGGGCTGGTGGATCGAATCCGGTCGGTCTTATGTTCAGGTCGAACAGAAGACAAAACGTAATAAAGCCAGATAAAACAAGACGAGAGGGGGCAGGACAGGACTGGAAAGGATAGAAATGGACTGGGCTGGACTGAACTTGGCTCGACTTGACTGGATAGGATAGGATAGGACAGGATAGGACTGGACTAGACAGGACAGGACAGAACAGAAAAGGACAGGACAGGACAGGACAGGACAGGAATGGGCTGGACAGGATTGAATTGGACTGAACTGGACAAACAAAACAAAATAAAACAAAACATTCACTCACTTACTCTCTTAACCATTCACCCTATTCACATTGGAATTATGCTTAGCTTATATGCAGCATTATACATAAAGATCACTTTCGAAATAAACGTTAACATAACATAACTCACGAAAATATAATTGAAGGTTTTGTACCTACCAGTGTATCTTCTTGCCTGCAATATCGCGCCAAAATACAACTCTGTGATTGAATTTTAATATAGACTTCTGGAATAGCATTGCGCTGATTAATTTGGTGCATCTTGTGAATGAGAACAATGTCCTTTAAAAGTGTATTGCTGTCTGCAAAATAATCGATTTAAAGCCGTCGATTCAGACATAAACCTGGATCCGTGCGCGATATTTATACATATGCCAGGATGGCCTATCATACCGTCAACATAATGGATCCACAACAAACAAACATAGGTACATAATAAGATCTCTTACACTTACATTTGAGGAGGAATGAGAGTGATCGCTATATAATTAAGGAAACCATAAATTGTAACCAGGAAGTGAAAAAGTCCCCGTGCGCTCAAGTATGGCTTATATCCAAAACTTGAAGATTAAATAACGAAGTTCCACTCATTCAGTTTTGCACAGTCGTATAAACGTCCTATTTTATAAAGTATAACAAATAAAGCATTTGACAGCCGGAAGTGCCTCAGGATTGTTTTGGTTTGATATAGCTTCATTTTATGATTAGCCAAATCTTCCTAAAATATAATTCGTGATAGTGCTAATTAATTAAAGCTTCCTTTGAAATACGGACAAAGTTCGTGTTAGCCAAGATTATATCCCGACTGTAGTATCGAAAATAGAACAGCTCCGTCCATCCGGCTCCACTAACTTCATAGGTGAATGCCTTCGTGAGGTACATAAAGGTCCATTGAAATGAAATTGGTCAAGGGCTAAAGAGTACAAGATGAATCATAGCTGTCTGTTTTCATTTATCCCGTTTGTCCGTGGTCACTTTGTCTAGGGCAGAAATCTACACTTTCGTACAACAACGACGGTAGCCACCATACGTGGGCGTAACAACAAGACAGTACCCACACAGAGATAAAACCGGGTTTAAAAGGGGCTGAGAGTGGGTTTCGGTGGTGGATTTTCTGCACTCGGTTAGAGCTAATAAGAACTCCGGGCTTCGGGAGCCCGAACTGAGCTACACCGACTGACGTCGGCGTGTTAGGGATAAAGGCAAACGCTGACCGAGCTGGAAATTCTATTTACATACATTTACACGCCGAAATAGCCAGGTGCCGACAGTGAAGGCGACACGAAAGAGGCGGTCGACGCCAGAAGATCGCAACCCGCGGTATCGTGCCAATTTCTCAGCGTCACTAACCGAGTTTTGCTGTTATGTTAGCTGGTGGTGGGTAAGTCACATCACCGACCGGTGAAGGGGGAATTGCCATTTTCTTCGTCAAATAGAAGGAAATCGAAACCCGTACACGTATTCAAACGCGCAAGCGCACAGGCAAGACACGCAGGCAGGTAGCCCGGCAAACCGCTAATGGGTTCAAGGAGTACTTGCGAGCGCGCGCCCCCACAAACGCGCAAACATAAAACGCCTCTGTGTTAAAGACGCAATGTATTCCCTTTAATCAGATAACGTACAACCTTGTCCATGTAGTTACAGCCTTCATCATTCACATACGTTCGGTGGATCTCCGTCCATCCATCCATCCATCCATCAATCCATTCATCTATCCATTCTTCCATCCACCCGTCCATCCATCCATCCATCCATCCATTCATCCATCAATCCATTCATCCGTCCGTCGGTCCGTCCATCCACCCATCCATCCATCCATCCATCCATCCATCTGTCGTCCTAGCAGAAGCTCTCCATCCGATAGAACAACATTGCCAACATTCAGTAACAAAAAGCTACATATATTCAGCAGATTGTCGCCCGGCCGTTACATGGCATTACAATACTGCGTTGTCGGTAGTCCACGACACGGCCACTGACTCTACTCGTGTGTTTACATAGCATGGGAACGGGCCTGTCCGGCCTCCAGCAATCTTTACACACACACACACACACACACACACACACACACGCACACACACACACACACACACACACACACACACATACATACACATACAAATACACATACAAACATACATATAGTGCGGCTTTAGTTTATGAGGGAATAAAATCAATGCAAAACAATGGTTTGTGTTATAAGTTTAATTATTGTATTTTCTTCACCTGAAATAAATTGCACTAACCTGGATTGGTTACACCTATACATCATCCAAATGGCGGCATAATTATACACATTAACCGGGCATCAAATTAGCCAACCAGAGGTCTCTGCGTACTATGTAACCCCCCAAAAATGTTATTGCATCGGATAGCTAATTATATATAAAAACTCGACAGAAAGACATCATAAGCTTTGTTTATGAGTGCCATTTTTTCCGGGAGTACTCCGGAACGAACCTATAATCATCTTGATTTCGGGCTGGAAGTTCAGCGGCGGTTGTTCGCCACGAAGCGAAGAGATTACATTAAGGGGAAGCTCGACAGATGGCGTCGTTGATTTTCAGACATCGGCCGCCCGACGGTTCGCCTCCGGTAAGGCGGGGTTAATTCCAGTTCCGGTGCCGCGCGCCTCGGCTAATTTCGAGGATCAAGGGGGCTTCGAGCGACGGGTGCCGAGCACACACGATAAGCAAAACGGATGGCTCCAGCGCGTGTTAGGGCCGGCCCGGCGACAAATAAACTAAGTGGAACAAATCAGGCGTACACCCATCGATGCAGTACTGGTGCAAACATGACGATCGGGAGACCTTTATCTTTCATACTGAAAGGCTACATATGCATTTTGGGCCGATCGCCGGCGTGATATGTCCACGCCCGAGAGACCCCGGGCTGCTATGCCGCTCACCGAAGCCGGTCCGAGGCCGCCCATGTGGGAATGTTATCGCAAACGAACAGTTACACCGACGGCCGACATTAACAATGGTGAAGTCCCGCTAATGGACAACACGGCCCGCGTTCGTCCCAGCCTTCGGGCTTTGTTTGTTTAGAATGGGCCGAGATACCGAGAGAGACACTGGCGGTTTTGCCGGGAATACAAATTGGCTGCAGCTCGGCATTGTGCCCGCGTTTGGGGCATAATTTCGAACATCGATCGAGACACCTGCGTCTTCCTAAGTCGGCGGCAACGGCTGCGGTGTCATTGGCAGCGACTAGGGCACGGCGTTACTCGTAACCTGGCTGGCTCCCGGTCGTCGTGCCAAAGATAGAGCGGAGACGAACGCGAAATATCAATGCGTGCGTTTAGATCGTGAAGCGTGAACTGCTTTAGTTTTGTCTACATACGGCGCGCTACTGGATAGAGCAGTCTTATGTGGCGACGAACTGCACTGGAATATATAGCGTGAGCAAAAGGTTGAGCGCAGAAACATCCAGTTGCTAAGTCTTGTGTGCATGGCAACGAAGTGGAATGGAGGCTGGTCTACGCTTTAGATGTAGCCGGGCCGGAATCTAACTTGAATCCAGATGCTAGAGTGCTGTTTGGCCCATTGTACTAACACCTAGGCCACGAAGACGTCTGAATTTATACCATGAATAAACAGAGTTGATGATGACGGCCCAGTTAACGCTATGGTTGCCTCTCGATTGGCCTTCGAATGATGTATGATCAACAGTGTTCTAACAAGCCACCGAGCCTTTTATTTAATTCATCCGCTTATGAATAGACCAGCTTTGGCGAGCGAGTACCCACTACCTTAACCTAATACGGGGCTTAATGCGAAATGTAAATGCGTATGGTCGGCTGTTGGCTGGACATCGTGTATTGGTCAATAACCGATGGAAATTGTCAATTTCGCTGAACAGAAACAAACCGAGACAAGGAGACGAACTCAGAAAATATCCAATCTAGCGTTTATCCGCCGATTCCGAGTTAATACAGTTTTAGCGGCGGCCGATATCGACTTCCACATTAGTGGAATCACAAAGGATTTGTCGATATTGCCCTCTCCCGGCTTGAATTTTGCTCTGTTTCCTAATAAAAACAATTGGATAGATAGATAGACAGATAGATAGATAGATAGATAGAGATAGAGAGAGAGAGAGAGAGAGAGAGAGAGAGAGAGAGAGAGAGAGAGAGAGATAGATAGATAGATAGATAGATAGAAGAGAAGAGAGAGAAGAGGGGGGGGGGATAGATAGATGAGGAAGTGAGATAAGAAGAATACTGGTGTGTGAGTATATATATATATATATATATATATATATATATATATATATATATATATATATATATATATACTATAGATCGGCAAATGTTGACGATCGTTTTAATTTAATATTTGCCGATCATACGATCTACAAAAGCTCACAGAGTTGGGGATACACTATTGTTCTCCATGTTAATTAATCTACACACAATAATTAAATTGGGCATTCATATTTAGTATTACAAATGTTTATTTCACAGCAGAAACATTGGAATTTATCAACGTTAAAATATAAATATCAAGTCAGTTGAACGCATCGTCAATATTATGTATCACGGGATGTGATTGGCTAGCTCTCTAAATAGAATCTTCTTTCGAAATGCGCATTACAACAAACCAAAAAACCGCCTAATTATTATAATCATTTATTGACAGCATTTTCATAATATAAAATCACTAGACAATATGCTATTGGTTTGTAGTTTATTTCGGTCTACCACAAACCATCGTAAGAGCCACACGTAGCAATCAACGGTGATCATACATTTACTATACAACACTCAATAGTCACACGCAAGGTAATTAATTACACGTAAAACATTTAAAGTTATTGAACTCTGACCCTTTATAGGTTTCTTCGATTGCTTTCTGTACGAATCGAGCCGCGATAGCGCAGTTAGTTAGAGCGTATGACTCTGGGCCGAAGGGTCGCGGGTTCGAGGCTCCGGGTGCTGTCAAGTGGCGATTGGTTCACTCATCCATAAAAATGAGAACCTGACAGGACGTGTTGGTTATGTGCTTGATTAACACTTTGCGCCTTTAATGGCAGCATGCGTTGTATCCTCCTTTGGAAATTGAGATGTGAGATGGTAGAAACAGGTCTCAGTCAGGGATAATAATACTGTACAGGGGGCGGAACAGGAACTACGTAAACCTGCATTATTAAATAAATTAGTATGACTCTACCCAGCCATTGAGTGACCGTGTGTTTGCTTCGCGTGTGTGAAATACGATAAATTACAGGTGCCGGTGTGTTTTGAAGGTTTGATTTGAGACAACATTCGCGAATTTACGCAGATAATTCAGACTCTATATTACAGATAAAATGACGAAATTCGATCATTTTAGAACCAAGAATTCGACAATTTAAAACGTCGCCATCATTTACCGAATAACAGTATATATAGTATACAGACAGACAGACAGACAGACAGACAGACAGACAAAAACATAAATCCGAATCAAAACTGTGAACCCGTGCATAGCAATTCGATCCAGGAAGGATAAGATGAATACAAAACATAATCACTGGCGATAAGTTGTTTGGTAGGATTTTCCTAATCCCGGCCCAATCACGGATTTTGTGATGACGTCTCCCGTTGGTGGTTGGTAAGGTAATAAAGCGTCTGTTTTCCAGAGAGTCTGACATGTTGCCAAACAAAATATCCACCAGAAAGCTATAACTTATTGCATATAAAATTTATTGCGTATAAAACTCTCCAAACAATCCGTACTATAATCCTTAAAGTTTCCAAAACGTCAATTAATGGAGGATTTGTTTTTCTAAAATAAACGAACAATAATAATACTTAAAATTTCTTCATTTCCCCAAAAGGCCAAATCCTCCACGCCGATTCCCTTCTGATCACATCGTCGTGATTAGAGCCGAGCTTATTTTTTGTAGTTTTTGGTATCGCGACGATATCATCTGTCTTGCCCATCTGTCATTCTGTCATTAGCCTACCCGATTGTCCGGACGAATTGATATCCGTGACGGCAGATCCGGACAAAGACGGCGTATTTATCGTTCATTTCTTCGGAGACTCCTGAATCGGTAGGACTGATAACAAAGCGACACGCATCCGGCGTTCGGACGCCCTCTGGCGGCAAAACTCATTATCCCACGCTAACGACGGCGGATGCAATCAAGTTGTTTACACGCGACGGCGCGGCGTCGAAGGCATCACAACAGCAAACGCCTCCAATTTCTTAAGTCCGCAGCGCTTTGTCTGCGGAAGGTGTGGCGTCATCTTTCTGTGGAGTCGGGTGTTTATCGTTTCCGGGTCTCACCCCCCCCCCAAAATCACGAAGCATCGCCTATGTCGGCGTTAACTTGATCGTCGAACGAGATTAAAGAACCCCACTCGTCTGGACGGCAGGGAAATTCTCTCTCCGCTGAATGACGGTTGGCTAAAAGATGATGATATATTATGCCGAGACGTTGATAGAAAGATGCGCTTCTTTATCTTGCTTCTGATGGGCAAGTTTCTACCTTCGTAAGTCACATCCGACTTTAAATTATTTCATCGGTGGTCACGATGACGATGACGTAGAATCATCTTCAGTTCGTGGAGGAAGCTCGTAGTTTAAGCACTTCCGCGAGCTCAATAAACGTGTGCCGTCTATTTAGGTCTAATATCTGATGCCTGATAAATAATTTTCAGCGTGGTATTTTTTCTATGCTCACTATATCTACAGATAATAACTTATCAACATCTAAGAATATCACTCACTACCGTAGTCGGTAATAGTGATAATGATAATGATGTTGATGATGATGATGATGATATAATAATAATAATAATAATAATAATAATAATAATAATAATAATAATGTAAGGTTGAGATATAAAGTGCTCTTACTTGCAGGAGGCATTCAAACAGACTACTTCGTGAAATTGCATAATTATAGAGGGTGCACACCCACACACACAGACACACACACACACACAGACACACACACACACACACACACACACACGCGCGCGCACACACACACACATACAAGGATTATTTATATCCCCAAAGGGCTAAGTATCCAATTTTATTGTTATTTGTCTTAAAATTGTATTCACAAAATCGATGTTTTCATACATATCTCCTACATTTTTAACACACATAAAACTTAGTATTATAGAGCTACAGTGGGCTGACACAGATATATAAGAGATAAGTTGACCGTGACCTTAGATCAGCATAAAGACGACGTAGTTATCATTCATTTCTTGGGAGACTTCTGAATCGGGAGGACGGATAGCAAAGCGACACGCATCCGGCGTTTAAACGCCCTCTGGCGGCAAAACTAATTATAGATTCACACAACTGACGCAGATATAAAATAAAAATTGGTTGACTCTCATTCGTAATCAAGGCCCCACTGCAATAGAAAACAGGTGTCACATCGCGCTTAATGATCACCGATTGCAGTAGAAAACAGCTATTGGATCACACGATTAATGCGTATCTGGTGTGATAACGAGAGCCCATCTTAAACACACTAGCCTGTCTCACCGACAGATATGCCGAAGTACCATTAATCCGGCATCTTTGCAGGCCTTAAAACGCCGACATATTCCAGTTCATCAACTCCGGCCCTTTAATCAGACCGACGTTGCTGGGTAATCTATGTAAACATCACGTTCCGGAAGCGGGGATTCAAAGGCAGATTCCGCGTTTTGGTGACGTCCTGGCAGGTGCCACCCGAGAAATTGATGCGTCTGTCGCATCTTTGGTACTTGTTTTATTCTTCTTTCTTCCTAGCTGGAAATCCGAAGCCGCCTTCCATCTCGGCGACACCAGAAAGCGAAAGTAATTCGTTGGCAAACATCCCTCTTCGTTCCCGATGGATGTGGCGGTTTAGAGAAAAGGCGTGTGACATCATAACCGACGCTCGGATGTCGCCGTTTATCGGTCACTAGGCTGTCTAGTAATTAGCTATCCAGAGGCGAGAGGCCGCTTTTATGGCGGAAAAGCCTTCTGGATCGTTGATGCCGTATAACGTTTGTTGACCTTCACCTGGCACACGCGTCCCGTAGATGTAATATCTAAGGAGGGAATTTCATCATAATATTGTGAGCTTTAATGAACTGAACATTAAACTGAACACCCAATTGTACCAAATGAATTAGGCAGAGCAACGATTTTTCTTTTAACGCGACTAATTAATTACACCTTGATAACGACGATAAGACGGGAACGGCGAGATCTTTGTTTGATAGACTATTTCACGTCAAATGGTACGTCATCTTCCAATGCGTTCTTTATCTAGTTTCGTTGCACGAACAATTTGAATTGGCGATAATAGTTGGAATTCGAGATGATCGATCTTTGGGATACTATCATCGAAGCTGTCCGAGTAATTACCGCGTCGATCCAGACTAGTATTGTGTGTAGGCAGCAAGTCTCGGTAAAACAAGATATCAGATGAAGCAGGTAAGATGAGAACTAACGTGACAATTAACGGGACCGGTTCAGTTTTCGACAAGCCTCTTGATATCCACATATATATTAATATAATTAAATGGCATATATTTATATATATATATATATATATATATATATATATATATATATATATATATATATATATACTGAGGTTTAATTAATTATATGGAACAATAAAAAAACGACAAAATTTTACAACGTTGTCTAGCCATTACCTGCGGCTCACCCTACATTTTAAAATAATTACAATCGCCATATAGTGCCACCGTCAGGATGTACCCACGAGCATCGCGAATCAGTTTCCGGCAGATACCAATGCGGTATAGATTACATGTATTACCGATATTTATTGTGTGTTGCTCGAGGCGAGACAACTGTACTGATGGAACGTGACGAAGAGCGCAGGTGTCGCCGCTTTGTTCCCTGTCGGATTAATGAACGCGATAATGAGTTCACCTTCGTACAGGGTAGCGTTAGAAAGCCCTGTGAAATGTCAAAAGACGGATGGATGCCCGAAGAGCTAGAATCCTCACTCGGAGTTAGATTACAAACCGTCGCTTAGACCGAGCAAAACTATGCTAACGAAATGGACGCGTTGAATGTGGTGGTGGTGGTGGGGACGGGGGAGGGGGAGGGTTGCGGGAATCCATTCCACTAGCAACAACGTTTTGTAATGTTGACATTTAACGTGGATAGCGATAGAGGCTCTTTTATAGTACTTGATGCTAGGCTGGAGGGAACAAGTTGGATATCTCCTTTTATCTGTGTAAATGCTAAAACAGAAGCACGCTTCCCCTCTCAAGCACACGCAGAAACACACACACATATACACGTACTCGCGCACCCCCCACACACTGGCACTGGTGAGACAGTATACATGTCTCAGCAAGGAACGTCGCTTCACTATTTTCAGTCCCCTGAAGAATGACCCATTCCGAATAATCTACCCCAGTCCCTTATTTCATATATATATATATATATATATATATATATATATGCAGTGTGGATTTATCCACACTCTTTATCCACTTGGCTACCAGTCTTTAGATTGTTCAGTAATTAATGTTGTAACAGAAGACTGCAGTAGCCGCTGACGCTTGTCATATATCATTAACCCGACTACAGACACCAGGTGTCACCACTGCGGCCACTCGTCTCCTGCTGAGTGCTAACACTAACCACGCAACGCCGACCTATTCATCAGGTGCAATTATGGTAAAGTGGATCTCACTAGAGGAGGAAATAATACGCCAGATCCCATAAAATATGTATGCTGATGTGCAAATAGACAACTACGGCGCGTGTATGTGGGTGTCTCTGTGTGTGTGTATGCATCTACGTATGTGTAGGTGCCTGTCTGTGTGCGCTCACGCGCGTGTGTTTCTGGTTTAGTTGCGCAAGTATATTAACGAAACAGACACTGGCAGACAGAGAAAAGATAGTGATTTGAAAGATTTAGCAAGGAATAAGTTTATGAAACCCACGCAAGCAGACTTGTATATGCGTATGTGTGTGTCTGTCTGTGTGTGTACGTGCGCGCGCGTGTCCACGTGTTTTTTGGCTGGATGACAGACCAGAAAAGAGCTGAGCAGAGCGGAAATAATTTGGTTTTGAATGGCTGACAGTGAAATTGGAATAGTTATTCAATAAAGCCGTTGAATTAGACCGAATAGACTTAATTACTCAGGCCATTATATTTGGATTAATTCTCTAATGAGACATTGTAGGGGGGGGGGGGGAGGTGGCGGTGTTACTGTAATATAAATCACATTTACTAAAAACCGATTACGGGAACGACATAATATCGAAATTGATTCTCAAGTTCTACTGTCTGAATTAGACTTCAAAAGGATGCCATTCACCGGAGATGTCTATGCGCTGTCCACAAATCACACATACAATCCTTCGATGACAAAGAGCCTGGTCGTCTGACGCTTCCATACGACAACTCCGTCCATATATTAATCCCGAGACAATCAACGACCAATGACTGGGTGGGTACGTTCGTGGTATTTTTGTCTCACCTGGCTCTGACATGTCGCCGTCGGGTGAGATATGCTCTAGCAAAGATGATGCATACACAATTAACTGGATTCGATACGAACCTTAATAATAATAATAATAATAATAAATTTAATAAATCAATATTGCTCGCAGACGTCATCCAAAGGCGCTGTACAGTGATAGGTCAATAGCATGTATGTAAAAACAGAATAAGAAATGTTAACCATTAAATCTGGATACTTCTAGCAGAGTCCAAACAGCAATCAGCAGACTGTCGTAACAGTGTTCTCGATGATCCAGAGAGAGTTTTCTTTAATTACGCTCGGCCATATTCCTATTTCCCCCCTCCCGCTTCCTTATCCCGAACATGCCAATGTGATGACACAATGGTGTATATGTCGCGCTAAAAGTGACGCAATTTAAACTTCAGCGACTAGCCCGTTCTTCAATTACGAGATTCTCGTGTTAAAACTTTAATTCTTCTTCCGGATCCAATCTTCAAGCTCATTTGTGACATAATTTCAATCTAGTGCCTATTTCCTAGATTGTTATTCGGTCGTTTTATCAGGTAACTAAGAGACACACTTTCAGGCTGCCTTCTTTACACAGGAAGATGAGACACAAGGTAATCAATTAGCCGCAAGAACCACCCCGCCCGTATTTGGACTATTTCACAAACGCGTTTAAAGACTTTTCTTCACAAATGCCGCCTATATCTAACTAACACCATCTATACTATCTGAGTTCAAATCTAGGACTGTATGCGACTGAAGCGTGTTTAATTTTTCCCATCGCCCGAATACATTTGGAGGTCGCCCGACCCATTTATCCTGGCGTGTACACAAAAGTGGCCGTAAAACGTGAAACGGTTTTTGATTTTCTCTCCAAACCTATGATTCCATGTTTCGTCTCTAATTTCCTTTTGATGGGATTTAAGGCTTCAGACAAGCGGATGTCGTCTATATCTCGGATACAAAGTGACAAATTGTATACAAGGAGCAATCCGGTTCGAACCAACTACCCAAAGGTACGTTCCCTTTGTATTACTTGGCCGTAGTGGAGAATCTGGTTGGACGAGATGGATTGTTAAGCAAAACACTAACTACTCCCGGGGGTGTTGATGACATCTGCGGATTGCAAAGGTCCTTCGATCCTCGAAGGACTAATGTAAACAGTCAACACAAAGCAGCGGCCAAATATGAAGTTCTTAGAGTAGAAATATTTTGGAATTAAGACTTGAACTAAACAAACCAGTTATTCGCGTTATTCGATCTGTTTATTTGTGTTAACATCTGAATTAAGAATTAAATGTGTGTGTGTGTGTGTGTGTGTGTGCGCGCATTTTGGTAGTGTGGTATTTGGCAATGGGGACATACAATCAGGAATCGTGAATACAATTTTAGGATGATTCATCTAGGGACTAAAATAGGGTGTTTGTGTGTTTGTTTGTGTGTGTGTGTGTGTGTGTGGTGTATACGGTTCATTTTTAGCTATTGCTTTGTTTAGCTGCTATTCGACTCTGATCTCACTCGGGACGTCTGCCAGGGAAAAGATAGAGTTTCAGGCCATTTGAGTTACGTTCGCTACTTGGGGGCGTTCTCGCTAAATCAGTTACTGGAACTCCACCTGGAGACTAGAATCAGAACTGGTCCATCCGTCATCATTTGAAGGTAACTAAAGAATGGAATATAAGGGGGGAGGGTGACGGCATTAAATTACTTATTTGTACCGATGTGTCGTTAGAGACTAATTAACTCAGTTATTGGACACGCTGACGGCGAATTAAGTGTACGTGAATTATGGTTTTCATCTTGTTTAATAATGAATCCCAAAACGATATGTATGTCTACCACGTTGAACGTATACGTTATGAACACGAATACTGGAATTATTAATCAGATGATTGATGAATTTGTTGATTGATTAGTTAATTGATTGATTTATTAAGTGAGTGCCATCTTCACTAGGCGCTGGCATCACCTAGAACAACGGACGAGGCTATATTTCCAAAGGAAATGACATGATCAGGTAGAATTGTCTTGCCGTTGAATGAAACAGGCAACATAGGGAATTGATCTCATGATCTGGATGATTGTTATGTACAAGCCGTTACCGACTATACCATCGCAGGGCCTTTGGAAGCTGGATCTCTGACATTGTAATATAATAGTGCATACTGTGATATACGTATATGTATTATATATATATATATATATATATATATATATATATATATATATATATATATATATATATATATATATTTTTGTGTGTGTGTGTGGGGTGTATATATATATTTTATATATATATATATATATATATATAATTTGGGGTTGTGTGTGTGTGTGTGTGTGTGTGTGCGTGCGTGTGCGTGCATTGTATAGTGTAACATGACTTAGTGTAGTAAAGTGGAACTTCATTTGATTATTATCTCACATTAGATGTTTTTATATAAAGAAAAGTAATGCTTTATTTTAATATTGTTTCGCGTTGATTTTTTACTTGTATAATAGCAACTGATTTACCAAACTCATGTACATCGTAGATCACTCGAAGTAGATTTAAAAAATGGCATAACATCCGGTAAACAACGTAACTATGCCAAACTAAGGATTAGTGATAAGGATCAGATACGAACTGTGTACATACACGTTTGTAAACGGTGGTTCCGTTCCTAGCGTGATGCTAAAACTACGAACTAATATTGTCCTGTCTCGAACAACGATCCATGTATTTGATTACATGCTAACCAGGATGCAAAAAAGGGGAATGATTACCGATCTGTGGAGCAAACCTTGCCAATCAACAGCCGCCATCTTGTTTCTCGCAGTTTTGTTGCTGCGTTGTTGCTTTTTGTTGCTGTTCCAGCGATGGCTGCCTCCGTCACACGCGTCTGAATACATCGGGTCCGTATTTTTGCCGGTCGGCTCCGGGCTGATTTAGTGGGTGAATAGATGGCGTATTGGTGTAATGAAACAACAGCTTCTTCGAATAAGGATTAAAACTATATTGATAGCTATGGGGGGGTTGGGGGTAGAATTAACTGAAAGAATAAACACTGAAGCACGCCAGACCGAATGAACCCGAATAAATGTTGAATCGATGAGGTAGAGAGGCAGGATACATATACACAGACAGACATACAGACAGACAGACATACAGACAGACAGACAGACAGACAGACAGACAGACAGACAGACAGACAGACATATGTATCTAGGCAGACAAACCCATTGACACAATTACTGACAGATATACAGGGACGCATGCATACATCTTGGCATTGATTTACACACAAACACACAACACACACACAAACACATAAACACACGCAGCCCCATATATATATATATATATATAAACACCAATGCATGTGTTTGGGTGTTCCAAACAGAAAATATAATCGCCAGGTGACGGCACTGTATTGCGCCTAGCCAGTGTTCCTCTGTGTTATTCAGCTCTTATGGCTCCCAGTAAAGTTTTTTTAACAAACACAATAACACACACACACACACACACACACACCACGGACATTTGTATGTTTGTTTGTGTGTTCGCATAAGATCTGACAAAAGAGTCTTAACCGGCAGTGAATATGACATTGGATGGGACTATAATTGAGACTTTGATGTTTACTGATTAAAATTCATTTGTTGTTGTTATTATTCTAAGTCCTTAGTTATGTGGGCCGAAAGCCCAAGTGTCACACACCAGGAGCAAGTTATATATATATATATATATATATATATTAAAGAGAAAAAAAATGATAGACAATGAAACATACTGAAAGACAGACCAACAAATAGATAGACGGACAGACAGACTAACAGATATACAGACAGACAGACGGACAGACATACACACACACACACACACACACACACACAAATTGATGGATATTTGATCTCTCTAGCAAGACCGTCGGCCAACTAAACATGGCCAAACCAACTAGCACTATTATGACCTCATTCGATAAACGGCGATTGGCGGATAACGAACTCGGCGGTCAAATCCAGAAGAGATTTATTTACCAGGTTCTATCGGCCACAGGGTTCGTGTCTCAGCAAACAAAACGTAGTCCGACGTCACATGACTGGCGTGTAACCTAGCCAATGACAACAACTGAACAGAAGATGGCGTAATAATAGCTTGGTCTGGTTCAAATTGCATTCTCTATCTCTGTGAGTCATGGAGCTAATATTGGCCGAGTCGAAATTCAATTTATAAATCATCAGACACCAGGAACTGGTGTTGTCGTTTGTGTTATTCGAGTAATCTGGCCCTCTCCACTCTAGACGGAGAAGGGACGTGTGTTTGCAATGGCATTTAATATTACCTTTTAAAAGTGAGATCATTTCGAGACGTGACTGATGCCATAAATCGGCGTGTCGGCCCGTAGGCTGAGAGGTTCAGGGTTCGAATCGTAGCCAATTCTTGCTGTTACCCTCCGTTTTTGTTATTTGGTGTTGTGCTGATTGGGCGAGTCGGTCACGGTGAGCGGCAAGGATCACGGATTCGAATCCTAAATAGGGATAGAGATTTTTCAACTCGGACCACGTTAGGTGGCGCTGAGATGTATAACACGTCGGTTCAAATCGTGACTGGGCTATGTCAGAAGACTGTTTCATTTTTCACTTCGTCTCACTGCCTTGGGATGTTTATCGAGGCCCATTTAGCCTACCTTGTGCACAAAGGTGGCAGTACAACAACACGTACATTTTTACTCTAACATTGACCACTCTCGGGGTATTTAGTCACCATCTTTAATCACCGTCCCTTTCCCAGGTGTTATGGCATATGAACAATGAGCCATTTGGTAACAGGCATCAGACAGGAAATAAGTGTTCACACTTTTATGTCTCATCCGTGAATAGCGGTCAGAGATCACAAACCGAATATTGAATTATCTTCATTTAAGTCGTTATCTTTCGTATGCATAATATATATTTCAAGAAATATCTTCATCTTATCCTAGATTATTCTAGATTACGATGGTATATTTATCTTATCTTCATGCCTCTGAAAAGTACCCGATTTTCCTATACTTTTTCCCAGTTAATTTATAACTTTATAATGCATTAAATTATATTATATTATATAATGATCGAATTATTATGACTTATACCAATAAGTCGAAATTCAAGTTTGAACTCATTATTTGTGTATCCGCACAATTTACAATAAACCGGGTAAATGTATCACGTGATATCTGTATCAAGAGTTGGCTTATTCGGGCGGACGGATTTGACTCAAATTATGGTCAATCCCGACGAATAGCATACACTTCGATGTTCCAGCTCCGAGTTAGTCTTTGCTTCCACCCTCCCCCCCCCCCAAAGCGTTCTATTAGCAAGATGAATATGATCCTGACCGATACATCCCTAATTTTATACTTTAATCAAATGGATATTATCGTCTTACACCAAACAACAAACGACATTTTTAGTAGCATTCCGTAATTGTATTCCATAACATCTATTTCCCGTTCTCCTTCTTTGTTTACACCCTGACTAATAATCGCTGTACGACCTTGTGGGGGGGGGGGTCATGCACGGTTCTCCGTAGCACGACGAGCCGGTACTTCGCGTTTTGGTCTGAATAATCTTCGTCGAATTGTTATTGTCCGCAACTCAAAAACGGCTGACGTTTTCCGCTTGGTGACGTCATTTGAGCAAACGCCGCCCTAAAACGGAATGACGAATATGCTGGCTTCGTATTACCCTTGTCTCGTCTGTTGACAAACCCGGACTGCGCGAAGAGCTTTCCATTGTCAGTGCGTCTGCGCAGCTGCGTCGATGGTTCGGCGAGTAATTCGTGTACTGGCGTAAGGCTGGCTTCGCATAATGGAAACGAATGTGCTCTATCAGCCGCTCACCTAGACGCAGCTGTACCACGCAAAAAAGAGCGCTTTGCATACTTTCCGGCTGATATCGAGTTGTTTTGTTGATACACGGTGCTTAATTGAGAGACTAATATAATCAGGCTGGTTAGCAATGTCCCTAAAATATAATGGGACACTATATATATATATATATATATATATATATATATATATATGTGTGTGTGTGTGTGTGTGTGTGTGTAACAATTATGAGGACGATGCATTTAGTTACGGATTTTATTTAATAATCATTATTGTTGTTGTGCTAAATCTTGTTCTATGAGGATCACTGGAATTTGTTTATTTTTCAAAAAATATTCAGATAACACGTCAACGATAATAACTAGTAAGGGCTCTTTGCTAAATATGGGTTATTATTATTATTATTATTGTTGTTGTTGCTGTTGTTCAAAATATTGAAGGATAAAGCAAGAACTAAATATACGTTCGTTTTCATATAACAAACGAGTTTAATATAACACACATACAACTCAAAATAATGAACGGAATATATAATACTGTTTTAAATCATAATGTAAACAGGGTAGTACAATAAGCGTACAACCGGTTGTTTCTTTGGAGATATTGCTGAAAGACATTGTCGAACCAAGTAGTAAGCTTATTTATGATCGCGTTATGATATTTTATTTTATTTCGATCATAGTGCACCAAACGAAGGGGGAAAAAGGTGGATTACATGAGGTGATGATGATGATTGGGATTTTACGGCCACGTTTGTGCACATGGTAGGCCAAATGGGCCGAGCGACCCCCAAAGGTAATGAAGCGAAGTCAAAGATGAAACAACCTTCATATATGCCCACCCCGAGATTCGAACACGGGTTGTAGTGATCTGTCGTCCAACAACCTACCGCTAGACCACGGAGGCTCCCTTGTACCTTGATTATATGAGACATCGGCTTAAAAGAATATTAGACCCTTTAAATCTTTCCTTGCTGAATTTAGGAATAGGCAAAATTTAAAATTTAAATCTCAAACCAAGGGGATGGGAGAGGGAATCTAAGTTAGTGATTAAAATGATTAGAACTGTTGTTTACTAATTTATTCTGCTTGCAATACTGTACCCATGACAACGATCAGAATTGTGCAACTTCCAGAAATATTTTGATCAATTTAGACTTTTTTTTAGATATCCTGTTAACATTATTTTGATGGCTTATAAGGCTGATCAGACTAACAGTTCGACTTTGAATACTGTTTTGTAAAACGTTGTATTTGACCATCAGACAATCTTCTATATGTAATATACATAGATATTAAATCGATGCTTTTACGGTTGAAATTAGCTAATAAATAATTAAAATTGTTTTTGTCTCCTTGTCAGACAATGTTTGTTTACAACGACACGATAGCGATGTATTCTGATTTGATGCGTTTGTCTTTAGTAGAAATTCCACAACATTTTCACACGGAAAACAATACATGTAGCCTTAAATGTTACCAAAACAGCGCAGAAATTAACTTTAAACAGGAAAACGAAGAAAACCATAAAAAACCATCACGATATTTCCCACAAGTGATATTATCTTCATGTTGCCTGCAAACGTCTGTATGGAAATAGAAACCTCGTCTAGATGAAAACACAAACACCGACCGAGTAAAAATCCATTTATTTGGTTGGTGAATTATATTAATGAAAACTATAGAAATAGGTAAATTAGACAATTCTATATATATATCTTCTTAAAGGGTTCCCATATGGTGCATCTGAAATCAATTTCCAGATTTACCTGTGTCTGGGGGATGTTTTATGTGATCATATCGATTTCACAGATAATCACCTCACCGCCATGCGTCCGTGCCATTACCTGGACAAAGGATTAACACAGCCACTCACTCACTCACTCACTCACTCACTCACTCACTCACTCACTCACTCACTCACTCACTCACTCACTCACTCACTCACTCACTCACTCACTCACTCACCACTCACTCACTCACTCACTCACTCACTCACTCACTCACTCACCACTCACTCACTCACTCACTCACTCACTCACTCACTCACTCACTCACTCACTCACTCAATCAATCAATCAATCAATCAATCAATCACATCAATCAATCAATCCATCAACCACTCACTCACTCACTTACTCTGATGGTCACTCACTCACTCACTATCTCACTCACAATCACGGTCTTTTAAAATTCATGATCATGTCTTTGGCGTATTGTTCTCCCAAACTCAGATAAGTTCTGTCGAGTAAAATAAAAGCCGCATACTCCATCCTTACGGAAATCACATGTGCTCTTTCTGCGTAATGGCCCACATTGAATCACTTCTAAATGTTCACTTGGAAAATCACGAAGAATGTTTTCCACTTTCTTTGCTTTGACAACAGATAGGAAAAATCGTAATTCCATATAAAGATGCCACTACTTCAACAACGACCATTATGGCTAGCTGCTGCTTTCATAAGCGAGATCGTGTTCTTTCTTTGTAGTGTCACTCTCTTTGATGGATATATGTAAACACGTTGCACCTGTTTTGTACGACTACAGACAATACTTGTCGCGGCTCGTTAGAAGTCTTTAGATCATTAACAGCTTCACTAACAGATGTTGCATGATCAGAAGCGATTAGAGGAAATATCCTTAAATGAACACCGGGCTCAGTTTGACAGCACCACCTATAGCATCTATGACATGTCGGAAACATTTCCTTTCAGATCAATTACATCAAAGCCCGAGGGATAATTATATATGATGTACATGAGAGAGTCTGATATAGTATGTCAGATGATCGCCAATTTTGAACAAATCTTTAAAAAAATACTTCCCCAAGTAGTTGTCACATTTATTTACTTTCTCAGCGAAGTGCTGCTATTCGATGTTAATCACCCCTTGACAAGGTACATGACCCAGTAACGTGTTAGTTGTACTTGGTCACTGCTAGTTTTACCTTTTCAGCGAAGTACTATTTCGTGTAAAGCCACCCGACAAGTACAACACCTTAGTGTTTGTTGTACCTGGATGAGGTCGTATTCAAACAAAGAACTAATTGGACTAATCCACTATAATAGTATACATTCTACAAGCTGCGAATTTGGTAAGGATGTAATTATAATCCTTAGTTATAATGCTGATATCTTTGTGCTGTTAGTATACTGGGTCTAGAAAATGCAATTGCACTTTAGTCTGCAGATGGAGGGTGAAATGTGGAGTAGTTGTGGATATCAACGCTACATGCACCGGGCTGAATCCTAGATGTTTCCAGCTAATGGATATGCATGTTCTTCGCGGATGCGGCAATGTGTCCTACCAATTTAATAAGGGTAAAATCAGAGCCCTTAATACTTTTCAGGTGGTTGATTTTCATGGATTTTATAAGGTATTCGGGTGAAGAGGATGCCACACGTGATACCTTATGGAAATAGTTCAAAAGTTCTTCATAGCTTGTGGAAAAGCCACTGGGGACCACGATGAGTGGGGCACTTTACAGGATTTACTCAAGGAAGAAGGGAAAGCTTGTGGGTATCATGGCATTACCCAAACAGAAGCGAAGATGAACTTCATGTTCGCAGAGCACATGTTCAACTTATGCTGTGGAAGGGAGCTGATCAGCAAGGACCTCCAAAGCTGGATATCACACAGTTTGAGTAGGCGCTGAAGGGTATCATTCCGTCACCATGCGTTGACACTTGTATTCCCGCTCCCCAGGGTCTCATTGATGTCATAAACTATGGCTGCAAATCAGAGGGACAACCATGCACCAATGAGAGTTGTAACATCCACAAAAATAATGTGTCATGTACTGTCTGTTGTGTATGCTAAGCAGCTGATGGGTGTTGCAACCCCTACACAATGAGGGACGATGAACACAAGAATGGAGATGAACAAGCAGAGTACGGATCTGAGTAGCAGCTTGTTTAGAGACAGTGTTATTTTGTTTGTTGCCCACTGAAAAAATGCACAGAATGCATTGCTATTTTTACTGGTTTTCATTACAGTAGAATGTCTATGTTCTTTTGATAAAGGTAACTTAACTTTGGAGATACACCAATTGTTAGATTTAACACGATTTATTTGACAATAAATTGATCATAGTGTATTTCATGATAGGTTTATTGTTATAGTTGAATGTGAATATGTGTCTATGTACACCATTTCTGTGATATTATCACGCAAATCGGTAAATAATTTGAAGCAAATATGTTTTAGTTTTTTTGGGGTAAAATAAGAAAAATGCATTTTATAACTATTAAGTTGTCTTTATCATAATCCTTGACCACGAATATGTGGATGTAGAAATAACCTTTATCTCTTTATCATGCATACTGCCAGAGACATTGAAGAAACTAGGTTTTGCGATAATGGTGCTGGCTAATTTGCATATTCGGAACAGTTATGCATGCTAATAGTTTCTAATAGTGTTTATCCTAATCATTGACCTTGAAAATATAGGTATGGACACCAATTTTGTTAAAGCATCGTGCATACCTTCGACAATATTGAATAAAATACATTTTTCGACAATGGAGGCACTGATTTGCATATAAAATAATTTCCCCAAGGTCGTTGGAATGACAAGCCAACAGAATTTCATGTGATAGTAAACCCACCAACAAATCTGATACCGTAGAAAATTCATAGGCTCATCATTATAACCATAGGAGCTGCAAGTGGACTATCGTTGCACATACGAACAGCCAAACAGATATATTAATTACTTATTTATTAAACCATAACTGTTTTCGTTCCTTTGCCATCAGTAATACATTATTTATTGTTTGACAGACTAGGACACAGAATGGAAATGTTTAGTTGAGGAGACACTATTAAGAGATTATCCACGGCGATGGAACTATAACCGTATAAACGATGAGTGGTCGTTTGTTTTAGCTCTATCGGCTCGGTGTCCAAATAATAGTAACATAATCGATGGTTGATTAGATCGATACGGTAACTCATAGCACGGTATCTCATCGTAGGCTGCCAACTGACGTCTTCTTGACGTTATATCTCCACTGCGATAGGTAATATCCGTTGTAGCGGTTAGTTGCGAGCGTTCTGTTACGTCTGCGGTGGAAATCCGACCGCAGCGACTTTCCATCATAGCGGTGTTTGCGAGCGTTTCCGGTGGTACCTTGTTGGGCGGGGCGATGTCCCGCCCGTTGGAAATAATCCCACTGCTGCCCGCTTCCGTGGGGGTGCTTGGTCTCTCGAAAACTAAAACACTTCGACCCGATGATCTCCAATTAGCCCATCGGCAATACGTTCCAGATGGTACCGGTACAGAAGTGCAAAGAGGCAAACGTATTCATGCCGATTTAGTATTCTCGTGACCGAATCCTGCTAAACATATACGGTTGCGTTATGATTAGAAACGTCGCCTATGATGACACTAAAGCTGAGTAGTCGGTAAGTTAGACGCACCAGTTATATAAGAATGACGTTGTCATACTGTAACAAGAGCCATATGTTTCACTAGCACTCTTACCCATCTGATGTACGGATATTTGTCTTAATCGGGCTTTGCGTCAGAGCTGCCGACGCCAACGCCAGTTATCATGAGAGCTCGATTTCTGTTTTTATTAGTCTGGCGTCAGATGTGGCGTGTAATACTTGTTATTCTAAGCAGTAATATATGCAGGATATGTCACTTGTATAAAGCACAGAACCATCCAATACGGCCATTCAGATGTTTGCTTTACCGTGATATAAACATTTTCAAGGATTTCGACGTTCAATTACTGAATCAGTCAAAATTAATTATTCGGAATTGCGTATAAATTAATAGGAAATTAATAGGAAATTACACGAACAAGACAATAACTAAAATAGGACAATAGGAGCCTATATTTATTGATGAAAATGTTAATGACTGTTTAGTCTTGGCAAGATAGGTCTCTGTGGATTCAGTTTACTGATGAATTGTGCCGGCGGTTGTATTACCGAATCGTGAATTTCTGTGCCAGTGCTGTTTTGAACAAAAAACAAAACAAAAACCCAACACAACAACAACAAACACACAGGCAGGCGCGCGCACAAATACGCGGACATGCCTTTCCACACCTACAAACCCACGTTGAAAGGCAAGCATACGCACGCAAGTATGCACACACACACACACACACACACACACACACACACACACACACACACACCACACACACACACACACACACACACAATGATTACCTCAGTGAGTGAGGTACCGATGGAGAAAGGACAGTTTAATAATGCATCGACTGAGAACGGCCTTTTAATATCTGTCTCTTTTAGTCTCCTGTTTCGATATCCAGGAATACATATTAGAGACTCTCTAAAGCCGAAACCCGTAGTAAATATTAATGTTGGTGTTTTACGGCCACTTTTATGCTCATGGTAGCCTAAATGGGCCGAGCGACCTCAAAAGGTAATGAGGCGAAGTAAAAGATGAAACATCCTCCCGGTATAATCCGACTGAGGTTCTAACGCGGGAGCTAAAAATCTGCGCGTAATCGCACTATCAGTTACGCCAAGGAGATGGCTCGCCAGATGCGCAATTTTGGAGCAAACGGACATATTACTGTAATTCTGTTTCAGTACTCTGGGGTAAGCAGGATGCGGCATAAATCCATCGGGTGACACACACGCACACACGCACGCACGCACGCACGTACGCACGCACGCACGCACGCACCTTGTTGGTCGGCCCCCTTTGATGGCCTTCGCCATATACACAGGTGTGCCATTAAGAACGCCGAACGGCCGGATCGAATGTCGCACCGAAGTACGATTTGTCAAGGACACGAGCCGTGACACGATTCTTGGGAGACTGCGGAGCCATTCGGCCGGTGTCTGGACGACAGTCTAACGATACCTGCGAGCTGTGCAGCCCTTTCGGTTGATCGACTTCATTAACTCGGTCTGAGCACGCTGTGCGGATACGTTCCAGTGGCTCCCGGTAGTTAATCAGATGATCGACGATGATTATCCCCGGAAAGTCTCCGATGAATCAATTAGGCGGCGGTTAGTGTCTCTCCGAGGGCCAATCCTTTACCTAGTAATAAACCTATCACTTTGACCGGCTGATCCCGGAGAACTGAGAGATCCAGGCTCTCCGGAGTACCGAGGCTTCTCGGACTGGTTAGCTTCAGATGGCTAGTCTTCTCCCTGCAGTAGCCGTTAGACCGATGGTACACGCTGGCTACTCGAGCTGGCATGGTATTGACTAGTCGAGTACTCGCTGATGTGACTAGCAAACAGCGACTCAAGTATTTCATGTTGGTCTATAATTTTTTTCTCGGTTATTCTTTAACTGATGGATTGAATATATTCAAATTGGTATTTATATGGCGTGTACAACTTGATGTACAACTTGGTGTATACCGTGGTGTATAATCTATTCAGATTTGCAGATGCACACTACCAAATATAATTGTACAACACGGTATAAGTATTTTCTGCCAATAATGACGGTTGGGTAATCTATCCCACAACCAGCACCACCAGCACCACCAGCAGTACCACCATCACCACAAGTGGACTTTGTTTGGCGTCGACGCTGGCCGATGGGAGACTCTTCTGGGGAAACGTCCCCGCAATGCCAGGCATGAGTCGGATTGAAACCCAGACCTGGTAATGAAGAGCGTACAATGGTCTAACCAATGAGCCATCGGATGACAGACTACCGTTTTCTCTGACTAGTTAGACTAGCAGAACAAGAGCCACTGTTTATGCCCATGCATTAGCTTCTTTTATCTACCTGGTGTGGACAAGTCAATATTGTAGTCTCGGTCTATGAGAGACTAACTAATTAGCGACGTGCCCGGCACCTGTAACTGGATACAGGAAAGCTAGTTGGACATTGGACAGAAGGATATTGAACTGGCTTGATTAGCCCAGACACTATTAGAAATAGGAAGACTTGGGCTCCCGTTAGAGGTTACACCCAGATTGATAGCATATGGGCTTGGTTGATCGACCAGACTCATTTTAGTCGAATATTTTTGAATAAAACACGTCAAGACCAATGGAACTTCCCCGACAAGCACGAGACCGGTTGAGAGCCGCCTTAAACGACTGTACAGTAGACAGATGCCTGTCATCCGCCCCACGTAAATAGACCAAAACTGTTGGCAATGCCGGCTTCTCGCCCATAACGCCGATAGACCGATTGCATGCTCGGCCAGTCCAGCTGGCCGGACCGAGATTCTAGACATGGTACCTTAATGAACGTGGATTACTCTTTCGCTGGTCGTCCCCGAGAAGAGATAGCGGGACAAAGAGTCCGCCAGTGAATCAGAAAGCCTGCCATTCGCTGATAATAAGCGAGTTAAGTTTGTTCCAAAGCCGCTGTAACTATGTTTGATCCAGGAACGCGTCATGTCTGGCCAGATGAAACTGTACAACAGGAAGAAAGAAATCGCCCATTTCAGTCCGTACCATTGGACAAGATGCGATTGAACGGAGAATTACATCTGATAATCCAGGCACTTAATTAAATATTAGATCGACGAGGATCGTAAAAAGGAATTCGTGCAGAAATAGATAAAATCTTGTTATCTAACAATTTCTTGGTTTGAGATCATCGGGTGACCATCAGTCGGTGAACATTTGACAGATGGTTATAAATTTTAGGATAAAAAAAGACTCGTACATTTTACTGAACGATATGGTTTCCACCGGTATCTAAAAAGTCCCCCCATCTTACTAATGGATTTTTAATTCGATTCGTGAAACACGACACCGGATTTAATACAAAACGATGAGCCATTGCGTTTTTCTCATATTCTCCCTTCCCTACCAGTCTCCTTCTGATAAAGAACTTCGTAGATTTCTGAGGAGGCAGTCGCTTCTGGCAATATTTGAAGATTAAGTTAGACGAGTCATCAATTTAAAATTGAACTCGTGAATTTGTTACCATGTTGCCCGTTCGGTATGTGGCCTGCTGTGGTTGCGTGGGGACAAAACCCACTTTCTGTTCACTAATACAAGAGAATTCTTATATCACTTAATACTTTTTTTCTTCAATTCAATGTGGACGCTAGCGATCGACGGTAGAAACCAAACGTTGTAGTCCGATTAGATAGTGGCAATTAAAAATGAATCGTTTAATCAGCCAAAGCAAAGGGAAGATCTGCTGGGTTGCAGTCTTCACTACATTTTTCTTTCTAGTTATACATTGTATTATAATTCTGATGTCTCTGCAGAATATTTCCATTTTCGCCATTTCTCACGAGCCAGTCACGGAACTGATCCTGATCACAGCAGGTGAAGAAAGACGAACAAATGATTACTCGTCCTTGATAATCAAGGTGGTATCTGTTTACGGATTCTGGATACAATATCTATTGCACGATATTAATGTCACCTCTCCAGCGTTTGAACGACACACACATGTTCAGACTGTACCTACCTACGTTCATCCACGTTATTCAGCCATACAATATATCTGGAAAGGCACTTCACTGGTTGGCCAGTATTTAGTTAGTTTATACCAATTCTAAGCAGATCCTGAACTAATGATATTATCTTGGGAACAGCATTAAATCTATCAATTGCACCAGTTGGACCTTTTTTAAATTCAGTAACATAACTTATAAAACTTGCCGTTTTAGTCGTTCGCTAATATAAATTTTTCTGAAATTTTGTTTAATCTTGACGAAGGCTGCTTCTAATCTGCAGTGATGATGAATGCACCACACGCTCCTATAATATAACATATACTCTAGAGTAACTTATACTTGCATTGACCCATAACAGTTACGTGACAAAAATACGCACTGTATTGATGTTATATCATTGCCGGTTTATTCATTTTGGTGTTCTTCATATCCCATTGCGAAGACACTGCCGACGTGTTGAGTTTTACTGGATGTGGCCAATGTGTAGATTACCAAAATGATCAACAAAATCAAATTATCTGCTGCATCTAAATGATGCGGAAGTAAATAAAAATCATCTCACGACGGAAATACTGGATACGATGAAAATCTTCTTTATTGCGTTTTGGAACCATTTAATAATTGTTCGTTCGGGAATTCGTAGAACAAGTTTGAGTTGATCAGTGCATATAAATGAAATAGGACTGCTTATTGCATCTAATGCTCCAGTCGTTTAAGTATAGTCAAACATAAATTCAATTATTGCACGTTGTCGCTTTCGATTAATATAAAATAACGTAGTAGTTCTTCTGAGAGGAAACTGGGCTTCTTAGAAGGTAAGAAATCCGGAATACCATATAATCACGATTCATATTATCGCATGGATAAATAATTTATCTAGGTCATATTTGCATTGGTTGAAATAGGAAGAGATTACGCTAATGTCTCTGCTAACACAAATGTCTTTCCTAATCGTAACACATTTTGGTAAAAAGGTTTTGGCAGTTGTGCAGCACGGCATCAGTGCATCATTAAGACTATGACTTTCAGGCGTTTTGTGGGTATTAATCAATCAAGGAAGAAGTTGTTTTGTCGATTATATAGCTAAATGGGCCGGATATTGGATTCAAACTAAGAACCTATCAACCTCTAGTCCACGTTTACCACCAAGCCATCACGACTTCAAAGATTTGTGGTTAATAATGCCCACACATAATGCGGGTGGAATGACATTCATGTCTTACACAACAATTGGACTTAATAAAAAGCTATTGGATTCCGCCAGGTTACTGATTACATAAACTGGTCATCGCCAACAGCCAAGAACAAATATATCATCGAATGGTGTGGACGGAATCGACCGAAAAAATCACAATAATCATTAAAATCCTACGAAACAAAATCGCCATCAGAAAATGAAGTCGTATTATTTCTCTCTCTCTCCCACCCCCCTCTCACACGCACACACACCCACACACATATACACACATACACACGCACCCACGCACGCACATGCGCGCACACGCACACACACACACACACACACACACACATACACACATACACACACACACACATACACACACAGACTGCGTTGGTCTTGTAGGATGACAAAAACCAGCAGAGGAAGCTCCACATTCTCAGGAGCTGTACTCTGTTCATGATGATGTTAAATTATCAGCCATTGTCTCAGCTGAAGCTACCCAAATAGTCAAATTTAGGGCTTAGCATTTCGTTAATGAGTTGACTGTTTCGTTGACATCATGAACATCGAATCTCTCAAACGGATGAGAACTCCTTCCGGTTTGTGAGATTAACTAAAGCGTTATCCGAAGATGATGGTCTTCATTAGTGCCTGGATCCTGCGTGTGTCGTCCCACTGTCGCAGTTTTTGAAGTTTCCGGCAGCCATTTATAATCCTGGCGTACAACGGTTGTATCGGGCCATTAAGGCCAATCCTGAATAATGAAGTATTTACTGTGGCCATGTTAACGACATCATACAAATTTCGGGGTCGTATAGTCTGACTTTACTAACGATTAATCTTCATGTATTACGGCGCGATTATACTGAGAGTATTGTTAAACCTACTTTATGAGCTTGATATTGTTCGAACTGGTTGTCGTAATACTTTTACAAGTCGTTTATTTAATAATACAGGTAGGTAAACATCCAATAGCCACAGTAAGATCTAGCAACATAGGTCAGTTGTAAAATGGTAGTAAAAAGTAGCAATTTTACTGCAAAATGAACCATTGCAATATTTCACTTTTATCGACTTATATCATGCATATCTCGATAAGTGTCAGAATCAGACCACAGCTGGACATTACTCTGTAGCCAAACTGCTAATATCTTAGACATCTTGTTACAGTTACTGACCCAAATACTGGTTAGTTTAACATGTTTGTTAATGAAGCCAACATAACGGCTTCGCGATATATACTACAAAAACATAAATATGTTTCGGAAATGGAAATATTTCAGTTAAAGCAGCGAAGCCCCGTATTTAGTTATGACATTCGGATTTAATGTTTACTTTTTGCGCAGGAACCGGAGAATGTTCTTCTGGGGGACGCTACATCTTGCGATGAACCCGTGTTGTTCGATGTGTCCCGAACATGGCCAGTACAGCGTGACATTATATATGTGAATCGGTTGCTCTTAGATCAACAAATATCAGTGTTAAGGTTTGTTCCATTGATTCTGTCGTGGACTGGTTATTTGTTTGTTGAATGGATGAATTAATTTGTTAGTGAATTTGGAAGATCTAGTTTTTCAGTTGGTTTGTGAGGGGGTGTGCGACTGAACGTATGATTGATTGATTGATTGATTGAGTGAGTGAATGAATAACTGATTCATTCATTCATTCAATCGGTTTGCCAGTCAATCAATCAGTCGAATAGTCAGCCAATTAATGTACTGGCCATTCAGTCGGCCATCCAACTAATGAGAGAGTCAGACGATGAGTCAGTTAGTCTGTTCCTAACTCAGCGTCTTGCTGTCTGCTTGTAGTCGCTGTCTCCGTCATTCCATCACTACGCCTCTATGTATGTGTGCATTCTTGTTATTAGTTTGTCTGCTCTACCCCCCTCTCTCTCTCTCTCTCTCTTTTCTCTCTCTCTCTCTCTCTCTCTCTCTCTCTCTGTGTGTGTGTGTGTGTGTGTGTGTGTGTGTGTGTGCGTCCTCTCTCTCTCTCTCTCTCTCTCTCTCTGTGTGTGTGTGTGTGTGTTTCTGTCTGTTTTTATATCTACGCATATCCCCTTCTCCCAGTCCATCAGTCCATCCTTCCGTCCATCCTCCCGTTCGTCCATCCCTCTATCTGCCTACAAACCTACCACACCCACCCAGGATGCTGATTGTCGAAGCAAAACAAATACGTTGCCGTCAGCGTCTAGTTTCGTTGCTCGATGCCGAGAACCAGGGAACTGACAATTTCCTGATCGAGAACGGGTTTTTTTTGTCGGACACCTTCTCCAGACGTGACTGACGTGTTAAAATAGCTCTCCACGCCGTCACGACGGCGCTGACGGCAGCTTTAGCTTAAGCTTCACTGGAAATATTATCTCGAGGCATATGGCGGGGATAATTCGTCGTTTCTGCTCGGCCGATGGCCCGACATTCGCCCGTCGTCAACAAATCACTCATCACGGAACACGGATTGAATCCGGAGCAGCGCCGTATCACATATCGCCCCCCCCCTCTCCACCCCACCCCACCCCCTCCAATCCTTCCGAGTACCGAGCCGACACCATGTCAGACCGGTGACACCCCGGTCGACCTAGTGGTGGCCGAGTTATATTATTCTAAGTGAAATGGATCACTGGCGGGCGAGATGTAATTTGTTGTTGACGCGTAGATCACGGGAACAGCTTCTCGAGATCCGGGTGCGGATAGATCGGCCACTGGCGGTGGATGGTCGCATATGGCGGCGAAAGGTTTCCCGTCGATGGCCTGCGGACAATCAACCAGCCAGTCAGCCAGATAGATAGACATACAGACATACAGACAGATAGATAGACAGAAAAACAAAACAAAAGGATATCCGAACAATCAATGAACCAAGCAGCCACACACAGAACATGTCAAACAACCAACGAAACAAACAATCAAACGAACAAACAATGAAACAAACAACTAAAGAAGTAAACAACAACAACTAGATCGAATAAACAAAGAAAGGAATACAGTTTCAAATCAATTTCCAGGCTCTCTCATTCCTAAACTCACTTCAATATAAATACACAGTGAACATACACCTGAGCGCACACTTTTAGTTTTGACGCACATACCTAAATAACCATGTATTCACGCACGTACATACCCCCACAACTACACTCACTCACTCACTCACTCACTCATCCAACCACCGACCGACCGACCGACCGACCGACCGACCGACCGACCGACCGACCGACCGACCGACCGACCGACCGACCGACCGACCGACCGACCGACCGACCGACTCACTCACTCACTCACTCACTCACTCACTCACTCACTCACTCACTCATCCAACCACCGACCGACCGACCGACCGACCGACCGACCGACCGACCGACCGACCGACCGACCGACCGACCGACCGACCGACCGACCGACTCACTCACTCACTCACTCACTCACTCACTCACTCATCCAACCACCGACCGTCCGACCGACCGACCGACCGACCGACCGACCGACCGACCGACCGACCGACCGACCGACCGACCGACCACTCACTCACTCACTCACTCACTCACTCACTCACTCACTCACTCACTCACTCACTCACTCACTCACTCACTCTCTCACATACAGCATATAGGTGTTTCAATATGGCAAACAATGCTGACTTACCGTCGAACAGGTTCCATGATTTTCGTACTATTTAGACCGGGTTAGTATTTAATGGACGCGGACACATAACACTGTATCATAATGTTACGCCTTTGTCAGCTTGTCTAGACTGAGATTAAGTTTTGTTGCTGTATTGTTAATGTTATACTGGTATAAACTGTAGATAGAACTTACTGATAACAGGTGATAATGTAATCTGAAAACTGTGGGAAATTGACGTTTTGTAGAATTAGAAGCCACAAATTAACTGGCAACGACCGTTGATATACAAAAATGGTGAAATTATTATTAAAGCCAATTAATATTTTCTGTTAAAATGATAACTACATACATACATACATACATACATACACACAGTTATATATACATACATACATACATACATACATACATACATACATATATACACACATACACACATACATACATACATACATACATACAAACATACATACATACACATAACTACATCCATTCATCCATACATGCATACATATATATAATATATATATATATATATATATATATATATATATATATATATATATATATATATATATATATATATATATATGTAGTATGGATATATATATATATATATATATATATATATATATATATATATATATATATATATATCCATACATATATCCATACATATGCAAGGCACAAGACGCAAAATAATCCTAGTACATAAACATACAAAGAAAGAAGGAACAAACAAATAAACAAACAAGTTACCAAATGCAATACAAGTTGTATATGTATAGGTAGTTCGTGGGTATGGGACGTGTGTGCGTGTGTGTGTGTGTGTGTGCGTGCGTGTGTGCGTGTGTGTGTGTGTGTGTGTGTGTGCTTGTTCTGGTTCCGATTTCCATTGGTGTCTAGTCGGAGGGGAAATGAAAGATCCCACCCACTAGCCCGAGATCGGCCATCGTTATTATATAGCGAGACACCTAGATTGTTATAGCCTGTCGTGTTATCCGAAGAAGCCCGATCAGGAAGCAATCAGACAGCCATCGGGGAGCTCCAAGCGGGCACTTATCATTTCAGCTTCATACCTAATATGGCGATGAAGATCAGCGAGTTCAGCTCCTCCTCACTGCCGACGCTCGACGGTCACATATTCGTGTAGACGTAATGGCAATATGTGTCCGGCTAACAATTGCCATCGATATTCCATTGTGACTCGTATTGGCGGGCGGGCCCGTTATACGCTTCCCGTCCTATACGCCGAAGAAGACAGCGTTCCGGAGATGGGCAATGACAAGATGACCGATCTTCAACGATGGGAGAGCGTCAGTTGCTAAATGCTATTGTCGATGAAAAGTAACGGCGGCTGAATCGTTGACGTGAACAATGTGGACGCACACGCACCCCCCGCGGTGATTTATTTAATAATTAGGGACGATTCCATTGTGGCCATCCGATAATGGCGACGATGAAACGAGACACTATTCTAACTGCTGGAATTATTTTTAGTTACACGAATATATGATTAGTCTGTCTAGAATCAAAATGGCAGGATAATGTTAATTTATTTAATCACTTAGTTAGACAGTATTATCATTGTTGTTATTATTAATATTATTATGGTTATTAATTGGTAAATGGAAATGGGTTTGTTATTTCATCTTTAAACAATTCACGTCGACTCACGTAATAAATCTAGTCAAAATATAGATATGATGCAATCAGTATCCACACCAGCCTGTTGGATGTCCCTTTCCACGCACCTCCCCCCCCCCCAACCCCCAGCATGCTGCTTGATGATGATGATTGATGATGATGATTGATGTTTTACGGCCACTTTTGTGCACAAGGTAGGCTAAATGGGCCGAGCGACCTCCAAAGGTAATGAGACGAAGCGAAAGACGAAACAACCTTCAGATATGCCTACGCCGGGATTAGCATGCTGCTTGAAAAATAAAGAACCGATATTAGTACAAACAGTACACGCTTCAGCAAAATGTGCTTGCAGTACCGTGCTATAATGTGGCCAATAACTGCACACTATTGCTTGTCTCTTAAAGCCATCGACTCACGGCACTAATGATTACGACTTAATTAATAGATTTCCGCCCGCCATAGTTTATGTCGATCCTGAATCCTGTGATCCTGTCTTCTCCGTACGTTCGTTGTTCGACTACTTGTTGCCGCCGTGATAGAAGCCGGAAGATTGTTTAGTGTCGTTGGACTGGTTTTCTCACTGTCACGCGAGGCTTGGCATGAGTTATGTTAGACAAAAATGATTTGAGTGGAGCGCGCTAATTGAAGCTGTTCTGTTTAAACGGCGAATGAGCGGAGACGCCATAAAGTACAGCGAACGACTATCGTCGCGTGTAAAAACACGGAAAACTATATTTGTTTAAAGATAAACACGAACACTTTTATTACTGGTTCGTTCGTGTTTGTTTCTCGACTCCGTTCATCTTTTATACAGATGGAATAACAGATCAGGATACGTCAGCAAAGTATCGAAAGGTTGTTTACTGTCAAAATAATCGGTTGTTATTGTTCGCATTTCGTTGTATCTTCGGATACGGATCGTTGAAAACGTCAATATCGAATCAGGCAAGACATCCACAACAAGGACGCTCTAACAGTTAGATGTTAGCAAAAAGATCAAACCTTATTTGACTTTTGTTCATATAGCTGTGTAATGGCATGGGATGGCATTTCTGGAAGCCAGAAAACACCCCTGATCATCATAGACAGTAATATTATTGGTCAGCGTCAGGTGGAACTCATTCTCAGATAAAATGTGACGCTACTCCTGAGAGATGATGATGGCGATCGATGTTTTACGGCTACCTTTGTGCACATGGCAGGCTAAATGGGCGAAACGACCTCCAGCGGTAATGAAGCGAAGTCAAAGATGAAACACCCTTCAGATATGCCCACGCCGAGATTCGAACTCAGGTGATAGTGATCTGTGGTCAAACGCGCTTCCAGCTAGACCACGGAGGCGCCCCCCTGTAATATTCCTGAGAAGTGATAATAACAATAATAATAATAATAATAATAATGTATATTTAATAAAGCGCCCCTACTAGCAGGAGCCATTCAAGGGCGATGTACAAATAATATGTAATATAATAATACCCCAAATAATATGTGATCGGCGTGTAACCATGCCGCAACAGGATAACGCTCGTTCGGAAGCTTCAAGGGTCATCATTGGTTATCCGCATGAGGAAATTGTCTTGGCTCGCATATTCTCCGGATCTTAACCTCATTGCATATTTGCAGAATATCAAGACTCGCCGAATTGCAGCGTATGTTCAACTATCGCAGAATAAACCACTTCTACTGGCGTTATCTGATAATCCGGATTGTGAACCGTTTTGTTAAATATTTGCTTAGAAAATATTTTCGATAACTCTGTAGAATCTAATTGAATAATTAAACGGTTGCTATGCGACTAATTTGTGAATGGCAATTAATAATATTTAAAAGAAACGAATGATCCATTTTCAATACCTCTCAGGATGGAACTCGCTCCCAGACTAGATTTTAAGACTACCTCTGTATAATCTACACATTTAATATAAGGTAAAAAATATGACTAAAATATCCCGTTAATAAGCCTTTCTTTAACGAACTACACCGCAAGAACAAGTAGATTTCAGCTAGGACTGGCTGATTGTCCAACTTATGTTTGTCGAGCAGATATAGAACGTTTGATAATTAGTGATTTTCTCTTACCTAGATTGCGTTACGTATTTTATTTCAGCGAATGAAATCATATTTCAGAAGTAATTATCAGATGGATTGTATTACCGAGTTGGGTGTCCAGTCATTTAGAACTGTTTGATGATATAATCGTTGTTGTGTATTTGATCAAAATTGAATTGCACCGTGTCTACTTTGAGGATGGTTATCAGTTATCTGTCATAAACGCAATTCGATGACCCCCCAAGCCCCCCCCCCCCAATGATATTGGCAGCCAACCGGTTTCCCCTCTCCCGGTGTTTATTTCTTTAATATAATCATAGGTCATCAAACGGCTAGGTAGTGTCTCCATAGCATATAATTGAAATTAATGCCTTTGGAGAATCAGAGTTAGCTTAAATAGCTTTTTGTACAGGAAAGGACACAACGGAGAAAAATATAAGCCATCCCAATTAAGCCTTTATTTCCCATTCATGAATCCTTTTGAGAAATGCGGTTTACTTACTTTTGTTTCTCATTTGATAAGTTTCACTTCAGTACTAGAAAGCGAACGAATAATAATGAAACTTCATGTATGACACAGAAGATGAACGGTCTCTTTGGCTATGCGTCTTCTTAATACACCAGTAACGAATGAGGCTTAGGCAAAGGCAAGATGGATCGCTCGAAGATGTATTTGTAAATAAGTGACATCAATGAGACCAATGCGCAATAGGGAAAATTGTAATGAGGGGAGGAAGGGAAAGGAGGATTAAAAATAATAACGGCACAATTCCCATACATAAACGTAAGCATGGCGTCGCATTAAGCTGTGATATCTTCTTAGCCGTCGATTAAATTAACGAATGAATTAACATAACTGGGCATTGGCAAACGAACACCAACACTAAGCACATACACGAATTAATAGTTGTTGATTCAATTTTGATAGAAACAACAACAACAACAACAACAACAACAGCAACACTCAAAGGCGCTCTACGTCAAACGCGATTTGCATAGCATTGAAAGGCGGCTACGGATCGGAAGGCTTCGTATTTGTTTTATTTCAGGCCCAGTTTCATAATGCGCACAGCATTGTGGTTCTTTTAACACTTCTAGATTAGTCTGTGATTATGTCTGTATTGGGAAAGCTTGACTAGCTCACATTGTATTCAGTGGGCTAGAGAGGCTGTAGTTTTTAATGGTTATTGTTGTCATTCTGTTACGCCTTGCTTATGTTACGAACAAAAAATTTCTCCCAGAAATCGGATGTACGCCAGTTTTCCATCTTTTGGTGCGACGTTTACATAAATAAATGACCAAGATCAATGGATTTTGTTCACGATCCTGAACAACGGCCGTATTACGCTATGCATTATTTTGTTGCTATGAAGTACGGTCTATCAACAGCTGTATAGCGTTGTTAGTGCAGCTAATTCAACCAACCAACCAACGTCACGTCACCAATGATTATCAATTCATTAAACCATAAGAAGGACTTGTCAAACGGTGATAGTTAGTTTGGTGCAGGAGCCCGCCATCATGCTTCTATTTACACCTCGGTGGTCTTAGAGCTCGCTGTCAGCGTAGCCGATGCCATAACAATGTTAATGCGTATTGGTCCACCATCCAGCTGGCGAAAATACTACATTTTGTACACTTCTGCAGCGAGCCATATTAGTAGAATAATATGTAATATATTAATACCACAAATAAAATATCTGTAAAAATCCTATAACAAATTTATTTATCTGTGAAAGCAATCTTGAATAGGTGTGTTTTTAGAACGAATTATATTTATTTTATTGACAACGTATTTCTGATATCTGCAGGCAATCTATTCCACAAAGGGGGGGGGGGGCTGAAATACTAAATGCACAATCACCATATCACCTGAGCCGAGACACTGGCAGCTGTATTGCTATCTGACTGGCTGACCCGAGTTTTCGGGATGACTTTCTAATGGACACCCGTTAACACAGGTATTCTGGCGCCATATCATTAATTGATTTATAATTTATTACTACAGTCTTGAAATGGACACGCTGTCTAACAGGTACTTTTGGGTCGATGCTTTTCATTGTGACTCTTCCTGTACATCGGTGCCGTAAGGCGGGTCGCTGCCGGTGTGACCGAAGCTCTGACATTGTTTAATCACCTTGGCATTACTGCCACCTGGTGTGTATATCGTTTTGTTTGAAGGCCAGAAAAAGGGCAGATTTTCAGAGCCAACAACCATTAAGTATTTGGTGTAAATGAAAAAGTTGCTTGCGGATCATACTAACTACTGGCTTCTGTTTGACTTCTCACAAAGTACATAATCACAGACAACCGGAACCAACTGCGAGGAATTATTATTGTTTAATGTTGATTCTGAACAGTTTGGTTAATTATTCATTCATATTAGTTTACACTTGCGTACAGACATATAATATACTATTTCGGAAGTTATCACCATCCGTCTTGCCGTTTTTATGCAGAACACGAAGCACATCAATGTCATTTATGGGTATATTGTATGGACGCCTTTTTCATATTTGTAAAGCCCCCGAGTTAAGACTGCCTGCCGATTGTGTACACATTTTAAAGAAGAGCTTTATTAATACGGTATCTATTTATTATATAACCCTTCGATCTCATATGCAGTCATGTTAATCGACGATCAGCTTATAGTAAATATCACAACTACGTCTAAAATGTGAAGTTCATGACTTTAGGACTACTTGAATTGGTCAGGTCAATCTTCCACCTTAAGTCGTGTTACACTTGAACCAGCTTTATTTCTTCGATCTAAAATATTTGTTCAAATTGTAGAATAAATAATCTTTTAACAATTCTTATATCAGTACTTAAAGCGCCCGATAATAATTAATAATAATTGTTAGAGTATTTAGACTAAACTGATTTCCCTTTAAGTATAATAGTACATAAGAAAATCAGCCATTTTCCTTTTAAAATATTATCCCGAGAACACGGTTATATTCAGTTTTAGATGTTCTTGTTCACATTTTTGTTGTTATAACTATGATTAATTTGCATGTTTATCTCACGTTACACTTTATTAGTTTCTTAACAAATTAAGTATTATAAGTGATAAATCAATTGCTGGTAAGTGTTCGTAACAGTGAAGACATAGCCATACTTGATGAGACTCTACAGATACACATCAAAGACAAGCACTTCCTAATAGAGTATGAAGGAATTAGTTGCTTCCTTGTTTTTGTTTTGATAATAAAATGATAATATGTTAATATTGTTTAGGATCAAAACTGTCTTGTCTGATCTCATCTGACTCGCTATATAATGTTGTTTCGTATAAAACAACATGCTGATGCATCATATATAAATGTATTATTTCTGTTGGTTTAAGAGTAAAATCTGATATACAAGAGAATCTGATCAGCACTGAAGATGAAAGGTAAGACATCACAGTTAGTACACAGGCTTTTATTATTTAATTATTTACTGTTCTTCGCTTGTTTAACTTCTGTGATGATTAACGATTTACAAAGGTCCAAGCGAAAAATTACCTGAAATCTCTATTACTATAGATTAGAAATTCTTTAAGTTAGGTCATTTGGGCTCCCCACAAAGGAAACATCATGATTTAATATATAATAATTCAAGTTCTGCTCTCTCTCTTTCACTGACTGACTGACTGGCTGGCTGACTGGCTGACTGACTGTGTGACTGACTGACTAACTCACTGACTCACTCATTCACGCATACACTAACTCATATATATATATATATATATATATATATATATATATATATATATATATATATATATATATAATTTCAGTCTAATTTAAACAATATTTATTTAAACTGATAAACTGATTTCAGCCAACACTTGTTCTTGTAACTGCAATATGTCGTCGATAAACATAACATGATACCATCTTCGTTTCGGGATGTCAGAACAATAACGAAAGAAGTCGTTAAGGAGACACGACACCTTGTTCAGACCTAAGCCATGTAGATGTCGAACATCTTTGGCACCAGTCTTTATCTGTAGTGACAAGACGACTCGCTAGTGACAACCCCATTACGTCTAACAAAGAGATTATTTGTGACATATTGAATTTGTCGTGGACGGAGTTGTCGGTTTACGATTGACAGCATATAGCCAGGTATTAAGTGGACATCGCGGCCTTTGCAACCTATATGTACAACGGGTACAATTGGCCACGGATGTTCGCATCTGATATGACACCCAGTTAGCTATAGGACTCGTTTACTACGATGTTCTAATTTCGCTGGAGACAAGAAAGGAATTAGACTAAGACATGTGTCTTATGTCCATTGTGCCGGCCTTTAGTGCATTAGTCATTGCAGAACAGTGTTAAATTTAATACAGCTATATGTTCCTGTTTGTTCAATTAATACAATTAATACAACGACCAAAGAAACATATTTACGAGGTATACACTGATGTTTTGTCAAGGATAAATCATTTTGTTAATAGTTAATTTATGTTGCATCTTTTCATGGCCAAGACAAATGGGCACATAGCTAACTTATCTCATTGTCCATTACAAGATAACACTATTCCCGTCTATTTGTAACAACATCTGCCACCTACTCTCTCTGTATACCCAGCATTCTTCATATTTTGTAAAACAAATAACAAAAAAAAAAAATAGATCCTAGCCTGAATACTTTATTCACTTTCGGCATTTAGGCTATCAATAGAATTATTTTGGGAATCAATCAATTATCTTTTCATGTCCCTTAATATGTTTCTGCGAAGATATATACACTGTGGGCTTTTCAGTATATTTGAAGAACGGTTCGGTCCACTATGAAAACTTCGGCAATGATCTGGTATGCCATTCGAAAAATATATTTGATGTAACTCATTTATTAAAAAACAAACATTGAATCACTTAATCGAGACGCAGATATCAGTTTGTAAAACCTAATTTTATAATTACTTCTTTATATTTGTGCCAAATAAATCGAACCAGAGTTGAGTTAATTAGTCTCTGCACTTGTCATACATTGGAGATGTAACTGAAGGGCGTTGTCAAGGGAAATAAATCCTACAAACACAGACACGAGCCAGATTCGAACCGACAACCTGAAGGTTTGTAGGGCAGCCATTTAACAAGAGTGTCACCGAAAAGCCCTATTTGTGCCTAATAAGAACGTACACGTGTTTTATTTGTATTTAGGATGCGTCAAGGCGTGTAATAGGTAAAAGGTAACAAGTCAAAAATGATGAAAGTTCCTTTGTCATTAACAGTCCTCTTAATTCTGGCGTGTGACTTGTTACCAAAGTGGATCCATGTTGTTATGACCTTCGTATGGTCTTATTTATTTCGTCATCCGAGTATCTCTTCCGGCCCATTTAGCCTACCCGTGAGTACAAAAGTCGCCGTAAAACATCAAATCATCATCATCATCACCATCACCATCACCATCATCATCATCATCATGATCCGAGTATCTCTTCCGCTGAAAGAATTCTTTACCTTAATGTTAAATTATTAAGCCAGGGTGAACAGTCGAGTGTGTACATACATTAAGACTAAATGACTTAACACCCCAAATATTGCCAATTGATCCGTCATTATACATCGACAATGAACCAGTTAATTGACAGATCCGGGAGTTCTCGGATGGTGATGTTTCATTTCGGAAGTAATACGGGTCATCATATATCAATACGTCTGTAATATGACAGTTTGTTCTCCAGGTGACGGCATCCATATAGTTGTTTATTCTTGTTAGTATTACAGCCAGCTGCTAGATATATCGATTTCCTGAGACACCATAAAACCCCGTTTTACCCAGAGTCACCCGAGACTCGGTATTAAAATCAGATCCAGACAGACCAAGATGTCTGCAGCTTTCGGATTATATTAACATATGTGTCCAGTCCAAGATGATCGAATATCACTCTGAATACAAACAAGCAAACGTTATTGTCTTTTGTGTTTATGTTTAATAAACCAATTTAATAATTAGTTTAAATCTTTTCTATGCCTATTTTTGTCTTCTTCCTAAGTAGATTCATCAACCATAATTAGTTTGCCAATCTCTTGAAATTTAATTAATTTGTTTCTTCTTTTAAGGATCAACTATCCGTCTCTAATTCTACTCGAGAATATACAATAAGGTAAAAGTTGATTATAAAAGAAGTACTCTCTGAACTCTATAAGTTTGTGCCATTCAGCCAAACACAAATTGACTAGCAAAAGTATATATACTCGGAAGAATATAAAAGACATAAAACGAAAATTGGCTTAAAACAAGATGATATTTCGGTTGCACCACTATATGAGTAAGAACTGACATAAACTGCGCTAGTTATAATGAAATTGAAAGGTTAATTTGTTTTTATAAATTTCAGTCTAGCGGCCATTATACGATCACCCGCAACCATTTTACAATTGGCAATAGTGTTTAATGGACTTCTTATTGGTAAGAAACTGGGATAAATGAGAACTGCGAACTTTGGATTGCATTAAAAGCCTGTTTAAATACATGTCAGCGCAGATGTCAATCTTTTCGTAGCAATTAAGCTAAACAGTTTTAACGGTAGTCGCTTCGTGACGCCTGCCAGTTGTAAAAACTGACCTTTAAAGACAGTGACAATTGGATTATATAGTTTATATAGTATTGCTTTGAAGGAAAATACAGCAATTGAAAAATAGCTATAAATAGGGCTGCTTAGATAATTAATCTAAACATTCTCACTACTGCCGTGATCTGACTTGGGTGTTCTACTCCCAAACTCCACGGCTGTAGGTGATTCGTATTTTGATTTTGCTTGGCGGCTTAGGGACTGTTGAGACATGTCTCAGCAAGAAAAGTCGCCACTCTGGATTCAGTCCCCTGAAGAAACGTTCAGAGTTTGAATTCACGGTTCGAGATTCTCTGTGCCTCTGTCTTATTATGCAGTGCTAAAAAACACCCACACACACACACACGCGCACCATGGGATGGACATCACATTGTTAACTCCCAGTTTACAGTTTAATGGAAGATATTTGATGAGTCGGAATTTATTTCGGCGTACGCTGTATCCTTTTTTTATTATTAAACATGCAATCAGGCAGATATATTATCTTACACAAACAAACAGACAGACAGACAGACAGACAGACAGACAAACAGACATATAGGCAGACAGGCAGACAGATATACAGATATAAAGACAAACGGACACACACACACACACACACATACACACACACACACACATACACACACATACACACACATAACACCACACACACACACACACACACACACACACACACACACACACACACAACACACACACACACACACACTGGTGAGACATTACACATGTCTCAGCAAGAAAAGTCGCCACTCTGGATTCAGTCCCCTGAAGAAACGTCCAGAGTTTGAATTCACGGTTCGAGATTCTCTGTGCCTGTGCCTTATTATACACAACTAACACACACACACACACACACACAAATTCTCCCTCCTTTAACAAAAGATGGCAACATTAGAATGTGTTACGGAAGAGGTGGCATTGATAAATAAAAAGGGCACCTCCTTGGCCTAGTTGGTAGCGCGATGGACCACATATCACTCACTACCACCTGAGTTCGAATCTCGAGGTGAGCATATCTGAAGGGTGTTTAATTTTTGACTCCACTTCATTACATTTCCAGATCGCTTGGCCCATTTAGCCTACCACGTGCACAAAAGTGGCCATAAAACATCAATCACCATCATCATCATCATCATCATCCTTTAATCGCAAAGATTTATTCACCGTTAACAATAGTAAACATAGTTCAATTATATTAACTAAGTACATGAGCTGTGAGATCCAGTTCCCAACGTTAAAGATAATGAAAATGCCACCCTGTTCCTTTAACGGTAAACTTCCTCTTTAGAACCCCATTTACAACTATGAGTTCTTTCATTTTAAATTATAATATGTTATTTCTTTACTACAAGAGTTATTCAGATCACCAATTATCACCAGTCTCATGTTGATAACAACAGTGATCTGCTAGATTTAGCCTCAAATATATAAATGGCATTTATTGTCTTCACTGCGTTCACTTACGCATCTCCTACATCGTAATTAGCTCATGGGAATTTTGTGTACGGATTATCGATCAGTTTGATCCGGCGCTTCCGGTGTATACAACATGCAGCCGGAAGTGCGTTATATGGGATTAAGAAATGCGACATCGTTATAGAAATAATGAAGCCAAACAGCTAATCGAAACATAACATTTCCTTGCCATAAATAAATCTACTTGACTTAGAAGATATCATAGGATGATTGTTTTTAAAAGAGCTTTAATTAGCAGCATGACATTATCTTTCACATTGTGTTTTGCATGTACAGCGCCCAGGAATAGTATCTGGTGGTAAATATGTATCTTATTTTTTATTGTTTTGTTGTTGTTATTATTATTATTATTATTATTATTATTATTATTAATTATTAATTTTACTATTTTTTACATATTTATTAGGTAAACTCGTTGTTTACTTGAAAATATCTCAATAATCATTATTCTAGCTCAAATAATCACATTATCTGACGTAGTAAACAATACTCAATACCGAAAGTCCATGTCTTATTTGTTTTGTTGCATACTCATTTACAACTCGGAACAGCTGCAGAACAGCTGCAACCAATACAGTTATTACTAGTGTCGTCCCAATACGGTGTATAGTAAGTGTATTCTACACCTAAACTTATTTAGTTATTATCTTTCACATTGCGTAATATAATATTTATATGTATTAATTATTGATACAGATTATATTAAGGCATTTGAGTGCCATTGACTTGAAACGTTACAACGGAAAGGAAACAATGGCACTTTAACAGATCCTTTCCCATTCCATAGACTAGAATAGACAATTTAAAGTCTATATAAACATTATGAAGTGTAGATGACTGTCAGCTGTTGTTGATTGGTCTTGTTTTATGGTAAAGGTGTTAGACCAATCAATATTATTTTTCAGATTTTGTACTGGATCGCATGTGATTTGGGTAGATATTTATTAATAATTAACCGATACGTTATTTTGAACGACGAAAAGTAGATTCAGTAGATTTATAGGGGCGCCATTGTGGCATTTTGTTTATCGGGATAATTTCAGAAGGAAATGTATATGACATCGAGTTTACAAAATGGATCAGCTTTTAAGAATATGAATACCAACAACAATAACAACAAAAATACCACCACCACCACCACTAAAATGTAGCCAAAATTATATCGAATTATGTTTTAACTAAGTCTGTCATTTATGGTAATGGCTGCTACAAACAAACAAACAACTGTGAATTTGTAGATCTGATTGGGCATCAAAGCTGTTCTTCTTGTTACCATATTGCTTCAATATAAATAACTGCCAATCTATTATATGGGATTTGCTTCAATATATATATATAGCTGGCAATCTACGATATGGGATTTTAGGTTTTGATATCTTCCGAATGCAATCCCTCGCGGTTGATGAAACGCAGCATTCATGCATTAACAGCGCCATCCAGGTGACAGTTAGCAGACTCAGTCTTGAAGGAACCAGCTTATCACTCACTGCCGGTTATAGTCGCATAGCATTGGTAAGCATTAGGTGAGTACGTATTGGCAAGCTACCTATATGAATATGGTACAATTATGTGCCGGCATTGGGGAAGCTGAACTCGATGATCTCAATCACATATTATATATGATGCTGAAATGATAAGTGTCCACTTGGAGCTCCTCGATGGCTGTCTGATTGGTTCCTGACCAGATTTCTCAAGATAACACGACAACCTGTAACAATATAACTGTCTCGCTATATAATAACGGTAGATGAGGACGGGATACGTCCATGGATTGCCTAAATGAGCTAGCGAATACTCCTAAACAGGTCAGCTGGTGCACAATAAAATACATATATATTTGTATGTCAGTGAATCTGCCTCTTGTATCCCCCCCCCTTTTTCCCATGTGTGCTTGTATATAATTGTGAGTGTACTTACGTAGGTATGTATATATACCTGTGCATCTATGTATGTGTGTATGTATTGTATGTATGTATCTGTGTATCTATGTCGGCCTATATATGCATGCGTATCTATGTATTTATATATCGATGAATGACTGCCGGCATTTTTCTGCCAATATCTTTATTTGTTTATACAAATATGGTGATCAAAAGCTTTCAGATTATATTACAACCTGTCTGTAAATTATTTTTATATATTTTTATGTATATCATTCTAGACAAGCTGAAAAACATATATTATTTTGTGTTACCGTTTTATATATTTGTGTCTAGTAAATATTAATGAAGATATACCGAAAATCACTTGTTTTGTACAGGCAACAAAATATTACGAATTTAATTTAGTTTGAAATTTATGGCCGAATACCACGTATTATTTGAATAACTAACGTTTTGTGGATATATTTGTATGCGTATGCAACTGTGTGTGTGTGTGTCGTATTGTGCATATACACGTCTATGTATGTGTTTAAGATTATGTATGTGCGCTTGTAAGATTAAATGCATGAGTGCATATACGTGTTATATGAAAATGTATTTATCCGTATTTTACTGTCGACAATTAGAGTCTGTCAGGCAGTATACGGTTACATTACTTCCTTATTATAAGACACGAACTTTTAACATCTGATCAGAATGTTTTTTGTTGTTCGTTGGCCAGCTGTCGGCTTGTCAGACCCATTACTTTGTACTATTTCGTTGGTCTTATAACCAGCTGGGAAATCGATAAAATAGACACTAGAACAAAGGTTTGTGTAGAATCACTATAGATACCGTATTAGAAAGGGTCGCAGCTGTTGTTTTTGTTTTGATAGATATATATAAGGCACAATTGCCGACTATCATCGTGGGTGAAAACAAGGACAGGTGTTTGTTTATTCTGAATAACTATTCGGAACAAACGAACATATGTCCCTGTACACGCTTGCGTTTATCCGGAACAACCGATAAGGATGTGTCTGGATACATGTTGGAAATGCTAACTAGGACGCCGGTATCTTTCTACAGATATGAACGTATATGGTTAAAATTATAAAACAAATGGTTTTATTTAAATATTTCACCTCTTGTAGACTTCCATCAGTAACAGTCTCTTGAAGATAGATGTCCTAATCCCATATAACATCTGGATTTACTTTATTTATTTTTCTCAACCTCGCTCTCTTGCTCTATCTATCTATCGATCTATCTATCTATCTATCTATCTATCTATCTATCTATCTATCTATCTATCTATTTATTTATTTATCTATCTATCTATCTACTCATCATCCCTCTATCATCATCTATCATCATCTTAATCTATCTAGACCTACTTAAAACTACACATCAATACGATACCATTATCAACATTTTTCAACTATCTATCTATCTATCTATCTATCTATCTATCTATCTCCCTCGCTCTCTTTGATTTAATTCCAACATTATTTTATTAATATTCCATGTTAGAACATATTCAGGACGTCATCCAATCCCCGTCTGTGGCCCAAATTCCAACGTCAGGATATCACATCAAGGCTCTTAAATCGATATTGAGGGAAGGCCCTACTTAGGAACGATACACACCAATGACGATGAAGCCATGCAGATGACGAACATTTTTGGCAACAGTCTTTATCTATGGTGACAAGATGACATGCTAATGACAATCCCATTACGTCGAACAAAGAATTTAATTGTGGCACATTGAATTTATGTTGAGCCCTGTCGACACTGAACGTCTAACAGCATATCGCTCAGTTTTATGGGGGGGGGGAGATAATGGCCTTTGCTGGGTACATGTGCAGCATGGAGAATAGATATGGGCATACTGGGTGTTTAAATCAATACTTAAAATGAAAAAAAACATAACTTTCTCATTATTTCTTAGTATACAATTTTCATGTATTATTCTTGTTAGAAATTGATTTTCCATTTTCTGCTTCATTGTAAATATATTTATTCAATAAATAAACGATCACACCTTTTTCTTCTGATGCTTGCTGATGATAACGCAGATGAGAATGTTAATTGAATGCTTCTATTTCGTTGATATTTTTCCTTTAGAGTATCAGCGCTGATATGAAAATCAAATAGGAATAGAATAGAAAGAGTTTAGAGCCGATCAGCAGGTAGCGTATCTGGAATATGTTAAATAGCGTAAACACTGTCTCCATAGAGAGGTATATAACTATCATATTTATTCGAAATCCCATCGAATGGTCAGAAAACCAATATGTTTGTGTAGGTAACCTTCATGAGCATAAAGTAATAATTAAAACTACAGTATCCCTTTTACCAATGTTTAATGAATTTAGCTTACTAAGGGAAGACCTGTTATATATATATATATATATATATATATATATATATATATATATATATATATATATATATATAAAACGATAGCGAAAATTATATATATATATATATATATATATATATATATATATATATATATATATAATGGGGGAAATGAGGATGACATGTTGGAATTAGCCAGTGCCCGGTTGAGTTCAGAATGATAGACATAAACATTGACGATGTCACCTTGCTGTCGGTACTAGTGTTATGAAGATACAACGAGGAATAGAAAGACGTCATGATGACAAAAATATCAGCTTCAGTGATTTATTGGTCCTAACTATAATTAAAACTTCGTCAACTGAATGGAATTGTCAATGAAGAAACACAGATGAAAATACCTTTACATCACTAATAAGTAATTACTTGTCTACTACTCGATCTGGCTATTGAATTATATATATATATATATATATATATATATATATATATATATATATATATATATATATATATATATATATAGGCCTAAATCTAGATATCACGTGTCTATTTAGTAATACATTGTAGGGCAGCTTTACTGAAAGTGATCGTCAGTGAATTGGTGCCATTATGTCCGCGTTTGAAGAGAAAGAAACAATAGTATGATTTAATACTCGCAATGGATGTATTACAAACACATGACTGATTTACGGTCCATACATCGGACAGGCTTTCAGTGAACCTTCGCGCTATTTAAAGTGGGGGGGGGGTATTCTCTGCCATTTCTCTTAACTTGGTATGTCCACTTCCATGCCAACCAACAGAGAACGTTGATGTACTTCGTACCTACATACATAAAATACTAATATAGTACAAAATATTGTTATATGACTATATGTCGTGCTTTGTTGAAGTGAGAAATACCTCTGTTTGTATGAAATGAACACATATTAATGTCACTGAGTACGCTTATATGCAATCCCACATGTACCAAGTTTCTTTCTGTATGAATTGTGTACAATTGCAATTTTGATGAATCATAATAGCTTGAATGCAATGACTTGGCCTTAAACAGAAGATTTTCGACATCAAGATTCGATATGCTTATTGTTTGATTGACCAACACGTCATTATTCCCCACGAGGACTCTAGATTTCATTTGAGTATGACGATACACAAGGATGGCATAATTACAATGAAAACAAAAATGTAGCATATAAACTGTATGAGGTCAAATTGTGGCTTGGGAATGACTGAAGGGTGGCTCATTTTTCTCGTCGCCTTATTAACGTTGTAAGTAATACTCTTGGTCGGCCTATTTAACCTGCCTCGTGCACAAACCTGACCACATAACATCAAATTTTGAAAAAAAGCAATTTCCCCTTTCAGATAGGAAACGAGTTAGCCTGAATCGTCAAGTTCCTCTAAACACGTAAAAATATACACATACGAATTATTTCTGAATTAAATTACAGAAGGCTACTTAAAGTTGAAATGAACGACTGAACTGGATAATAATACAGGGGAATATATGGAATATTGAGATTGATTAAATTACTAGTTGTCTATATTTTACTTCTTGTTTCTTTTCTAGAATGTCTCCCATGAAAATATATATGATGGTTGTGCTTTGAATTACCCTTTCCTGCAATTTATAATTTTGAATGATATTCTGCCGGAAACTAAATATGCCCTTATTTGGCTTTATTAAAACTAAATAATTAAATGTCTATTATTTTACCCAGCATTTTAACATAAAGTGGCAAGGAATACATCAAGCGGCATCGTATACGTAATAATTAAGCATTAAGATTAACATTTATAAAAATTAGCATCACATCTTTATTGCTAAATATTGGGCAGATTGGAGAAGCCATACTAACATTTAACCACCTCTTCCACAGTCTTTTTGTTAAATTTAATCCGGATTAACGCCACGACGAAAAAAGATAAGACATAAAGATGGAGAATTTGTCGTTCATGGGGAAACATCATGAAGGTGATACAAACAAATATTCATTGGTCATGAGTAATAAACAAAGTTATCTTTATAATAATTGGAACTATCAGAAATCAAATTCGTCAGAGAACCATTAAAATTAAAATTAAAGTTCTGTCGACCAGTGATTATGTTTCGATAGGTCACAAGACTTAGATTTATAAGACCCTATATAAAAGCAGAAATCCTTATTCGAAAGCGACATTATTTAAGGAGGAGCTTTCTCAAAACATCTTTCAAGTTATGTTGTTTTGTAGAGGTCTAGGTAAATTCTTTCTTAGTGGTCACTAATGATAAGTAAATAATTTTTACTATCCATGATGAAATATTGAAATATTTGCAATCATCGTTCTCACGAAAGAGATTTAGGAGAAAGTTTAATTTTAGCAATTTGTAATTAGCATGAACATGTAAAATCTATATAAATTTATACCGTACCGTGAAAAGGATCGATAATTTCCTACTGGAATATATATACATACAACTTTTATTGTGGCGGGAAGTATGACCGGCTCTCGATGTAATGGCACCGGAATATTTCTCGGATAGTTCAGCTATTAGATAAGTTACACCAGTGAAACTGGTGTATTTTCAATATTATGTAATATAGATTTAATTTATATTAATATAAATTGATTATATTTAGTTATTTTGTATTTCTTGTATTTTCTTTTTAACTGCTCATTTGACGCCCTATATTATCGCCCGCTCCAGTGTTTCCCATAAGAACTCGGTTTTTGCTTGTGTATGTTTTGTTTTATTTAATTTTTTTAATTTAAAAAAATACCCAAAAAAAAATTTCAAGGGAAAAAATGATATTGGGGGGTTCCCAGTTGGAACAAATATTTTGGGATACATTTTATTATATTTAATTTTAATTTTTTTTTAAATAAAAGATTATTTTATTATTTGTATTTATTTCTTTAACTGCTCATTTCCCCTTTTTATCCCCCGTTCCTGTTTCCCATAAGAACCGGTTTTTTGGATGTGTATGTTTTGCTTTATTTTTTTAAATTTTTAAAGTTTTCCATTTTTTTCATAATTTAATGAACTTTAAAATCAGTTGTTGCAACGCCCCTAGGTGGTAATACCTTTTTTTAATGGCCCAAGAAAAAATCCAAAGCAGTTTGGGGTCTGATGCCGTAATTTGATCACTTCCCCTAAACCCCAATTAAACACGTCAAAAGTAAGTATTGGTCTTTTAACTGCATGATCTGAAAAAATTGAAAAAAACTATTTTTTAAAATAGGATCTTGAGCCTTTATAAGAGACTTTTGACTGGAATGTTTCAGCCCGAAAATTTTTTGGGATGACCCCATGATTTTCTTTCCCCCAGCGTGTTTAAAAAAAAGGGGGGGGAGTGGGATTTTCCCTTGATTTTTAAGGTGAACCCATTTGGTTTTCAACAATTTTAAAATTTAGCAACGATTTTTAATCTGGGGATAATGTTGTGTAGTATTATTACCGATTAAACTCATGAAAAATGGCTAAAGCGCATCGATTTTTCAAGAATTTTCAAATTAGTACATCTCTTGCTACAACAGTGGCCATCTCTTGATCTTCAGGTTTTGTTAATTACATGGATTAGCCAGAGGAAGAGATAGCAAACAATGGTGACATTCTTGATCATGGAATCTCAGAGATGATCAAAAATAACACAGGCATGGTATCAGTCTTTAGATCTTGTCATCTCCGTCAGATGATGAAATTGATTAAAGTGTCTGTCTCCAGTGCTGTCTGATCACCTTTGTTGCCCATATAATGCATCTTTACAAGCAATTGATAAGGAGGCTTTCTCAAATTCGATCTGCTGGGTCTTTTTTCTAGTATTGTGATCCACCAGATGATTGGATCATCTGAATGATCTCTAGATAAAATTGAAAAGAATTTAGATTGAATCATGACTTAAATCATATAAAATGACCAAACAGATCAATGCTTCCATGGTTTAACATAATTTGAAATACGGCTCAGTAATGGCACCGAATATTGTGAAGCAGGCTGTGATCAGTACCAGTATGGTGTATTCATTTTGAAATGTTCAATCATAAAATTTTTTGTTAAAAAAACCCTTTCCCCTCTGCTAAACTCTGAATACTATAATAAAAAGATCAAAGCATCCAAGGGAAATCAAATGACTGTTTTCAGTGTGGGGAATAAAGTATTACATAAAAGCCAAACTGTCCTCCCAAATAATATCAACTCAGATAAAGATATGGCCATATTATTTTAATAACTTTTTGTCAAAAAATATTAAATAGTTCATTGATTCGTATTTTAATCCATACGCCATATGGTAGAGTCCTGATTCCATGATTTTTGGATGATTCATTTGAGCCTTTTACAGAGACTGATATCAGACATTTGAAAAGTCATACTAATGCTTTCTTGCATTAGACCCTAGGGGCCTGTACTGGCTTGTGAAAGATTGTCTGATGTTCTTGATAAACCCAATTACAAATATAGTTAATAAATCATTATCTCTGTGTGTTTTCAAGATCCATGAAAGCTTGCCCTTGTTAAAACCATTAATAAAAACCACATTGGACTGTAATATTCTAAACAATTACAGACCTCGTTTCAAATCTTACATTTGTATCTACAGTTATAGAAAAGACAGTTGCTTTCAATCTAAACAAATATTTAATCAATAATAACCTTAATGAATCACTACAGTCTACCTATAAAAGTGGTCACGGCACTGAAACAGCCTTGGTTCGAGTGAAAAATGATATTATGATGTCAATTGATCAGGATTGCCAGAGGAATGCAGATACTCAACAACGGCTGACATTCTTAGATCTGCTAATCTCAGGCAGCATGTCCAAGAAATAACACACAGGCATGGTCACATCTTAGATCTTGTCATCTCCCGTGATGATGACAATTTGATTAAAGGTGTGTCTGTGTCTTCCATGCTGTCTGATCATTTCTTTGTTGACATTAATGTATCTTTACAGTCAATTGACAAGGAGGCTTTTCTTGCTGATCTGCTAGTCTCTTCTCTAGTATTGGATCCACCGGATGATGTGGATCATCTGGTGGATCTCTATGATAATACATTGAGAGACATTGTAGATCAACATGCACCTTTAAGGACAAAGGAAATGCCAAGCAGACCAATGCTTCCATGGTTTAATAAGAACATACAGGCTGCAAAGAGACACCGAAGGTATTGTGAGCGGCTGTGGATCAGGACCAGTTTGTGTATTCATTTTGAAATGTTCAAGGTCAGTAAAATTCTTGTTAAAAAAACCCTTGCCTCTGCTAAATCTGAATACTATAATAAAAAGATCAAAGCATCCAAGGGAAATCAAAGGACTGTTTTCAGTGTTGTGAATAAAGTATTACATAAAAGTCAAACTGTCCTCCCAAATAATATCAACTCAGATAAAGATATGGCCCATTGTTTTAATAACTTCTTCTGTCAAAAAATATTAAATATACATAGTGGGTTCCAGTCCAGCACCTTATCACAGGTACGCCATTGGTAGAAGAGTCCTGCATATCCATGATGGATACATTTGAGCCTTTTACAGAGACTGATATCAGACAGTTGCTGAAAAAGTCATCTAATGCTTTCTGTGCAGTTGACCCTATGCCTACCTGGCTTGTGAAAGATTGTCTGGATGTTCTGATAAACCCAATTACAAATATAGTTAATAAATCATTATCTCTGGGTGTTTTCCCAAGATCCATGAAAGCTGCCCTTGTAAAACCATTAATAAAAAACCACACTATGGACTGTAATATTCTAAACAATTACAGACCTGTTTCAAATCTTACATTTGTATCTACAGTTATAGAAAAGACAGTTGCTTTCAATCTAAACAAATATTTAATCAATAATAACCTTAATGAATCACTACAGTCTGCCTATAAAAGTGGTCACAGCACTGAAACAGCCTTGGTTCGAGTGAAAAATGATATTATGATGTCAATTGATCAAGGTAAGCCAGTAATACTTGTTCTTCTGGACCTGTCTGCTGCATTTGATACAGTTGACCATAGTGTACTTTTCTCTAGGTTAAAAGATATGTTTGGTACTGTCAGGTAGAGTACTTGAATGGTTTAGATCCTATCTGGAACAACGCTCCCAGTGTTCATGGTATTTTATCTGACATTCAGTTTTTGTTATCTGCTGTACCACAGGGTTCAGTTCTTGGTCCTCTGGTTTTCACAATGTATACCCGTCCTCTTGGGATCATTGCGCAGCGATATAGGATTAAATATCACTTGTATGCTGATGACACACAGCTGTATATATCACTGGATCCTGACAATGAGTTAAGTGTTTCCTCTTTGCAGAATTTAGAACATTGTATTGCCGATATCCAGCTATGGATGACTCAAAATCTTCTAAAACTAAATGATAATAAAACAAATATTTTATATTTGGCATCACCACATTGTGTTAAATCCCTAAAGACACCAGCATTACAGATGGGTACATCTTCGATTACCCCTAATGGGTCAGTAACAAATCTAGGGGTTATTTTTGACGAATGTATTAACATGCATGAACATGTCACATCAGTATGCCGAGCTGCCTACTACCATCTTAAGAACATCCACTGTTTAAAAGCATTCTTGACACAAGAATCACTTCTAACTGTAGTTCATGCCTTTGTTACATCTCGTATAGACTATTGTAACTCCCTGTTATATGGCATATCTGATTATAACATTAATCGCCTTCAGCGAATTCAGAATAGTGCAGCTCACATTGTAACAGATACTAGAAAATATGATCATATTACCCCAATTCTTCAAAACCTACATTGGCTACCTGTTAGACAGTGTATCCATTTTAAGATTCTGTTAATAACTTATAAATCTATTAATGATATGGCGCCAGAATACCTGTGTGAACTGGTTTCCATTAGAAAGTCATCCCGAAAACTCAGGTCATCCAGTCAGATAATATTGCAGGTGCCAGTGTCTCGGCTCAAGTCATATGGTGATTGTGCGTTTAGTGTTGCAGCCCCCCACTTTGTGGAATAAGTTGCCGGCAAATATTAGAAATTCGTCGTCTCTTGGAAATTTTAAGTCTCTTCTAAAAACACACCTATTTAAGGTCGCTTTCACAGATAAATAATTATTATCTTTTAAATCATTACAGGATTTTTACAGACATTATTTGGGGTATTATTATATTACATATTATTTGTACAGCGCCTTTGAATGGCTCCTGCTAGTAAGGGCGCTTTATTAAATATACATTATTATTATTATTATTATATATATATATATATATATATATATATGTGTGTGTGTAGTGATAAGAAGAAATAATGTTTTCTTAGTCCGTTTATTTGTTAGTTACATGATGTGATAAGACTAATTTAAATTGTTTAGCATGTTATATTATATAATAAGACATGTAAAGCTTTGAAATGTTTTGTGTTATTGGACTTAACTTTGAGTAGACATTAGACTTAAGCTTATTCCCGATTAATCAAATCCGGTATGTTTACTTATAAATAACTTTAATTGGGGGTCAAGTTAATAAACATGTATTGCTATACAATGAAAATATATATTTTGGTAATGGTATATAAGTTGTTTTTAATGTTATTATTTTTATTATCCACATATTTCTATTTTGTTTGAATTCACCTTTATAGCAAATACTTTAAAAAATCAATACAAGAAGATGACAGTTGGTAAGAAAAAAAAACTGTATTTTTGCAAGGAAATGATTTCCCTGGTAGAACATAATAAGGAATAAGCTGGTTAGAAACATTCATTATAAAAAATATGGCACATTAAATTCAATGTTAAACAGCACAATTGAAGCAGGTGCAAGGGAAAGTAAACCATCTCTTTCTTGTCTTATACCTTTCGGAATAGTACGCTTGTAAATCCATTAATACTTCAACATAACTCCGTTCTTGCAGCTGCTTGCAATTTCAATTATTCTTTTCAGACTTAAGCCCGGCTTGTTTTGCTGGTCAAGTAAAAGATTTACAGGAGATAGCAAGTGAAGAAAAAGTTAAAAACATTTTATTTCCTCTATCTTGAACTCGGTGTCTTATTTTTGCCTTAATATTCGAACAAATTACAGAAGACTAACTACTAAGATATGTTTATGTTTAATAGGTTTATCCAGTTGTAGAAGCAGCATAGCAATACAAGCATCCTCATAAGCATTATTATTTCCAAATTAACCTTCAATAGTATTTAACACAGCCGTAGTCAGTTTCTTTGGGGTTTGTTACGTTACATGTTGAGGCACGAATTAAAACAAAACTGCGTGTGTATGTATGTTTGTGTGTGTGTGTGTGTGTGTGTGTTTGTGCTTATCTATCTATGTATGTATGTGTGTGTAAAATGATTGCTCGAGATGTCCCGAGAACGCATAAATTCATAGCTAAATATATCAGGTTTCGTCCTGTGTGAATTGTTTACGGTAATAATGTTTATGAATTACAATAGTCGTGGATGGAGTGACTTGACCTTAGGAAGAACACCATTAACATGAAGCTCTGAAGTATCTATTGTCCCACCTGTCAACAAATAGAGACGTGATGGAATCTCCATTTTTAGTCTTTCTGTTGCATTTGATCAACACATTAAGAACGGCCGCGTATCGGGCTGCCGTTCTTTTCATCCACAGGCTAGCTATGGACAGATTATCAATCATTTAGGGACTTGCGATGTCGGAAAACGGGAATGGCATATTCGGGCAGTGTGTAAACTGAGATGCTAATAAACTAAGTCTAGTGCGCTTCACTGTGGCATTTGTCATTTACTATAAGGGCTATGAGTTTATATCGTGGCGTGGGCGTGACTGAAGGGTATCGCCTCTTCTTCGTTGCCTCAATACCTTTGGAGGTGGCGCACCCATTTAATCTACAAAATTCATAAAAGTGGTCGTAACATTCAGACATCATCATCATTCACTAACCATCATCATAGTAGTAAACTTTGTTATGTAAACGTTTATGAGAGTCGATTATCGCCATTTTAAAGTTTTAATTTTGAAATTGTTATATCTCCCGTGCTATAGACTTACAGTATTTACTATGACGCAGTATCCTGGGAGTACACCGGTCTATGCGTTAGTTTTTTTCATGTTATACACAGAATGGAAGAAGAATGTTGACTGGTAATTACATGCATTCAAGAATGTTGTCTCTGTATGTTTTGTTTATGAATCAATATTGAAAACAAAAACTAAACAATATTATAATTGGCATGTCGTATTTCGTTTTGTCCTTATCTCTTCATTCATTCATGTTTTGTTTCCGCTTCCCAACGAGCCCTTCCCCATCAGACATATATCTTCGAGGACATTTACACTAATATAGTCAATGGGTGTTGACGATTTGCATAATAACATTAGTAACATATATTATAGCTGTGTCGAGTTAAATATTTCGGCGTTGCGTTAGTCAGACGCGAGACATGTGGCCGAGGGGACAACACTCTAGAGAAACATATATCGAAAACGCTTAACTGATATATTAATATTAAGAAAATACGGGATCATTTGGATTATTATTACCCAATTCACATTCCCTTTTCTTCTAACTGATGCTTGTGGCGTAGTCCTATTTGCGTTGGTTCAAATGTTTCTGTTATATGGCATGATCAAAATTATCAATAATATTTATGTGTAGAAATGTTATTCAAATATTGATAATACTATAAAATTGGAATCAATTTAATTTTCCTTCTGATGTTATAGGAAGTTAATAGGGAACTTCTTTCCAGATTTAATAAGATCAAAAAAACAATTACCGGATACCGGCAAATCTCCAGTAAACTGTATTATCGCACATCGAATATGTCTTTGATTTAACAAGAACGTTAATGACTCACTTTGTGTTTTGAGTTAAAATCAGATAGAAGTGAATATATATATATATATATATATATATATGTGTGTGTGTTGTGTGTGTGTGTGTGAGTGAATGAGTGTGCGTTCGTGTGTGTGTGTGTGTGTGTGTGTGTGTGTAGTGACAAGGTAGTCTTAACAGCACTATAGGTCCACAGGGAAAACAGTGCACTGGGGCCCCCACCTACGCAACCACTCACAGCAAGCCACAACCTACATAGATAAGTATGCGGTCCCTATGCTCGTGGGGACACCGGACAATATCCCAGTGTGTCCTCCCTGAATAAAACTGTTTAGTATTTACAACGCCAGAGTGTAGGGTTATTTAAATGTGCTTAGCATACACAAATTAGCATGCTTGTGGGGCCCCCATGCTTGTTAGTCAATTAGGCCTATACGTTAAGACGCCCCTTTGTAGTGATGTAAAGGTGTGTCTGAGTTGAAATGACCAAAATATTCAGGACCTGGGAGCACTTTTAAATTCTTGGATTTTAGGAACTAGCACACACTCCTTCTGATTATATTTGAAACTGGCTTAAAATGAAATTTTCTCTTTCATAAATTAGACCAATTATGAGTGATAGCCTAAGATATATGAAAGGAAAAAGATATAGCCAATACATAATTTAAATCTAAATTAAGACTAAGTCATCTATGGTCTCTGCATAATTGGAAGAGCCATAATAATTATTTTGAGTAAATATTCTGGAAATTTCAGTTGAGGTAGTCAACATCACCGTACAGTTGTACAATTGCATATTCATTGTATATTCATGTGAATGCTCATTAAAGCTTTATTTCAGATATAGGTTTAGTAACTTCTGTATGTGAATCCTTTACCCTGTTCTTCGCATATTTATAGCTTTGTTTCCTGCCGTGTATTGTGTATAATCCATTAAGACACAGGCGTGATAAGCCGTATCTCCAACACATTTGAAAACAATGGTATTAATGAGACGCAATTTATACGAAATATTATGTGCATATTTTGTATACGAAGTTGTAATAAGTGAAATATATGTGGATGCCAAGAAATTCACTAAGAGAGAAAACATCTCTTCTATTTATAAACAACAAAAATACAACTCACCGTTGCTGCACTGTCATTAATAAGTATTTCACGGCATTGGTATATGTGTATTACATGTTTACATCTCTGTTATATCCAGCTTATAGTTTTGTTTGAAGACGTGGCTTTTTGCTTTCTGAATACAAATTGATTGTATAGGGAAGAAGCTGGTGTATGGAAGAAGAAGCTCTAAATAATGCAAGAATTTAGCTCACATTCTTGTATAATTAAAATAGTTTTGATAATTGCATTTAACTGAAGTGCTGTTGTGAAAAATGGATAATGTTAACATTATCCAGTATTAAAATGAATGACGGACGTCCAGTACCAAGAGGTATATTGATTAGCATCTTGGAAGTGGCATGACATTGTGATTTATATCCATAAAGTATAATATGTCTTTATTGTAAAATATGAGGTGCTTTGAAAAAGTAATACTTATAGCTAGGACGTGTACCACAGTTTGAATGTTCAATTTAATCTGGATAAGATTAGGACGTGCTAGACGTATTGTGCTTAATAGGAAACAATTATGAAGGTGATGCACAATAAACGGCCAGACAACACCAGGATCAGTAATGTCACAACAGGTAATATTAGGAGTATTGAAAATATAGGTGAATAATAGAGATATGTGATATTGTATAGAAACGGGTTCTAAAAACTGAATATGGTTTATATTGTACATTAATAAATTAAATAAAGTAAATGTCTGTGATATCCCGGGAACATGTTTTGATGGTAATTAGTAATAAACAAAGTTATGTTTATAATAATCCAAACAATGAGATATAAAAATCATCGACGAGACATTTACATAAGAGTCAAACAATGATGTCAACTAGTATATATAAGGACATTTAAGGTATTTAAATGATCTACAGGTGAGCTACCCCAAAATGTTTTTCTAGTTGGGTTTTTCCAGTGGCCTATATATATTATCCGCTTACATGTTATTTGGCAACATTGCTGGTCTTTTGGACACCGCCACAGTGTTAATAACATAATGCCATTTCTGACATAATACGAATAACTCTCGTTTCATTTTTCTAATGTACACACAAATGAATAGAAAACGCTTTAAACTGGAAATGAAATAAAAGAAATCCTTTTATATTAAGAAATGTTTGTAGAGAGATAGAGGATGGGAAAAGGTAAGACTTTATGATATGTATCTCGGAATGACCATTTCACTGAATAGGCATTAATACATGGTTCACTGAATGTGAACAGGAGTTAAGTATTCCTTAGCAATATAACTATATTTAGAAATGTCTATTTATTTTCTTGGCCAGAGTATTTCTGTGGCACATTTCTACTCTACTGCGCATTGGCCATACACGACTAGAAATATGGTTGTGTGTACAGCAGTACTACCCCAATCATTTTGTTATTGGAGTCGTCATTAAAATATTTAAGAAACATGATCTTAAATACTATTTCTACTTGATCAAGAAATTTTAATACAAGGAACCCGTTGTAATTTTGATAATTCAAATATAACACTGAAATAGTTTCTGTTATTAGATTTAAATGTGGACATACCTCAGAATTTAGCTAAATCTTCTTACCTTCAAATTAGCTTTATTCAAGTAACAGCATATTCATAATGAATATAAATAATCGTATTGCCAAATGTGTTAGATATTTTTTATTTCGGTGATATGGTCATATGTACATAGTTTATATATGTCATGTTGTTGTTCAGTTCAAACAACATATAAAATGGATAGACACGTTCTGTAAATATTTTAAACACTTTTGGACAGCCAATATATGTACTTGATCATGACTGGTCAATGGATAACCTTAACTGCAACTCAGTTATATGCATGACTAATTGTCGATATTTGATATATAATATTATTTGGTCCCTGGGTCACAGCATTTCGATGGCAGAACATGGAACTCAGAAGAAAAATGTAACCTTTTGTACAGTGACAAATAATACATGATTACTACCTAGTGTAACACACCAAATTCAGACCAGTATCTACTTAACTGATTCAAATTACCTAATTGTCTTAGGCTTATATATATATAATCGGTTACTTATTCTGAGTTTGGGTAACATAATCGTCGTATATCAACCGTTTTTGGTGATGCTTGTCTTAATAAAAGAAGTACTACAAGAATTCTATAATGGTACCAGACTAGTTCCATTTCACTGTTTGATTTATGGATGTGATATTAAAGCTTGCATGGAACCAATAAGAAATTGGACAGTTCTTATAAAATATGACATGGTCATGTTCGTAAAATAAATGGGGAACTGACATCAGTCGAATTAATTTAGTAAAAGACATTTAAATAATAATAATTAATTATGTTAGACAAAATCAATATAAATGTTATTTGAGAATCACATTGTCTCAATTCAGCGACATGTTGACAAACCGAAACATTAGGAAAACCGGTTTCTTAAACACGTATGCACTGAGAACAATTATATGTAATTAAATTAATATGTAAGTTTCAATTTAGGAATTAACACATAGAGCTGGCGTTAGTTGATATCGTTTATTTACCCTGTTTATTAGCGCATCTTGTATTAGTATTTGGTCAATTCTATTTATATAAAAGTATTCAGTATTATATAACAGATGGTGACAACATATCTTTATAAATAGTAAGTGCTAGCAAGTGCATTATCATTATTTTGGCGGTATTATATTTACGATGTTGCCAACGGCGGAACAAGCTTTACTCATTGAATACGTATATTTAGATTGATAGTATTGCTGCTATGACATAGCTCCCCTGGAATAAGTTTAGCAGGATACATTTTCGAATGGTACTATTCGTCAGTATATGACTAGTATTACCTCAAACATCTTAGTGCTAGCTACTTTGCACTCTGTCGGAACAGTACCATCTTTGATACGTTGTTAACAAAGTGTACAAGACGGCCCAAAGACAGTAGATCATGTCAAATACGTGAATCCCCATTACTTCAAAAGCCGCCTAAGACGAATGTGGGCAAACGTTAAATCCCACTGTTAAATAGAGAAAGGTAAAGAAATATAGCATATCATTATTTGTGTAGAATATTTTAAAATTGACAATATACATTTTAAGAGTGAACTTAGTTGGGTTAGAGGTTGACCCAAACTATTGTATTTCTACTACTGCTTATGCTGTTTAAATGGAACATGTATTTATGCTAGCTATAGTCACATTATAGCATGTTAAATGTGCACTTCAAATATCCCCCCCGTTTCACCTTGCTCTTAGGTCTGATGGCTTCTCAATTGTTATCGTCTAATTCGTTATCTATTACTCTATTCTCTCGAGGAATGTTATTACTGAGGTAAACCGTTTGATTGTCAGTTTAAATTAAGCGATTGTCACAATGTTAAGTAGACATGTAATGGATATGTTATTAAGCATTAAACACGATGTATCGTTTTCATTGTTCTCCATTTGGATTATACATAATTTATTAATCTAGCACTTCAGATGGAATTGCTGAAGAGAAGTGGAGAATTATGTTGCTAAAACGTTCGCTTGTTAAACGTTGTATTAAAGGTTTGTATACCTTAAATTAGAGAGAAACCACGATTAGAAGGTAAACGTCTGATTTTCAAAATAAGTATAACATTGACTTGTTCTTGACCCATCACTCTATGGTTTATGTTGAGAAAGGTTTCCCCTACCGTAAAAAAATAATATGATTCCCATTCGCAATATTCAGAATCAGCTGATGTCTATTATAAGTTCCGAGTGATATATTTTGTGTATTGTTGTTGAGCTGATGGGATCAACCTTCTACTCATTTGAGTCATTCTTTATATCAGTACTCTTAAAATTAGAAAGGTATATATGTACCCGTAATATGATACATACTTACTACTTGTGTGTGGAAACTTTTAAATCTATATTGTATCTCTAAGTAATATTTTAATGTTACGCTTACGATTATTGTTCACAGACTTCAAATTTTGTTTTTAGTTTTAGCTTGTAAATAAAACGCTGTTTAAAATTACCCAGTATTGCGCTGAAGTAATGGAAATGAATAATGCAATTCGTCAAGGGAATGATATTTCCATTACATAAATGCAAGGAATAGGTTTCTGGTTATAAACATTCATTGCAAAAATGTGGAATATTAAAATCAACTGTAAACATTATTTCTACACTTTTCTCATTATAGGAAATGCATAAACTATAGTCGTTTATAAAACGGTATTACCAGAATAATCATATTCTAAAGAATGATATTATTTTGTTTTATTCTGAAAACAAACTCAGAAGATTTATATTTGGGTCTTTGGTACAACAAGCCTATCCATACTAGCATAAATAAGTGAATTATTTCTTTGTTTGGCTTCGTCGTGTTCACATTTGGGATATATGCCCGAGGACAAACTGTTAAAGGAAACATCCATTAAATACAGATATAAATAAGATTCGAACCTAACATTTGAGGTTTACAACGTAATATACACGTAACGTGATATATTGATCAATTTACTGATGTAACAAGTCTATTACTAACTTAACGAACAATGGCCATTCTTTTGTTATCCAACATTAACTAGTTGACACCAAGTAGATCTGGTGTCGGAGGTGGTTAATTTAAATGGCTTCGTTGGCTTGTTATTTTAGCTGCTGGCTGATATTTTCTATATACCAATTTTATCCTCTCTGAGTAAGCCTTAAGCTTTAGATATCATATTCAATAATGTTATCCATTTTTATTAATTATTATGAGCATTTCCTATATATGGTCGGTATTATATAATTTTTATATAATCTTCTAATTTCTAAGCTTAAGCGTGAAAGCTCCTTTGGGGAGCGGACTATTCACAGTTAGATAACAAATTCTATGTGATTTTTCTCTCGTATTTTTATGATCTCTTGCTTGAAGAAGGGAACGATGGAGATAATAATGATACTAATAGTAATCTTTAATGCAAATACCTTTATTTGCAGTAACCTTTCGCACCAGCTGTACACTGATAATATTATATGATATTATCAGAAATCAACAAAAAACATATTTATACTATTCACCAGTGAAAGCAACATTGAAAAAACGTAAATGGTGATCAGTAAATGTTGGAAGCAAACCCATATTATGTGAGAAAGGCTGAATTAATAGAACTACAATAGACACCATATACATAATACTAAGAGCTGAAATATTAAAAACACTAATACAATTGTTTATTTTCCATTTAACTAAATTTCACGACATCTTTTAATTATTAATATGCATGCATCACCCATAATTGCCAATCCATTAACGTACCAGTACGAAGAGATAAGTCTTAACTTGTATAAAAATAATATTCTTAAAAGATCATGCTAGACTGTCTTTGAAACTATATATCTACTTATTTCGATATAAGTTGTGATAGAAACGTTAGATGAGCTTGGACAGTTATGTAATTGGCATACCGTTATTCAGGTATTTTTACGAAAAGATGAAACGTAAATATAATGTTATGACGCTATTATCAAATGTTCTTCATGTGAGTTCAAAGAACCCGGTGAGATGGTTACCTATTATACAGTCTTCAGTACAGTTACATAAAATAAAATATTACGAATTAGTAAATACATATTTTAGGATCTGAGTGATTTGATATAGAATAATTAACTTGTTGAACATGTAACCAGTGCCGAGGTTAATCGAACCAATCAAACAACACAAAGTAGTGGGAGCAAGTTAATCAGGCATGAGTGACAGAGATGATTTTGAAATCAATTCTTGTAGGGAAATATATAACTTGCATCTTAACATGAAAGTAATACATCAAAATAATGCATTTTAATACATCGAAATATATTATATAAACATCTAAGAGGATTCAAATTTATCTAAGATTCCCCGTGTTTTATTTTGTTGAGCATTAAATAGGAAACGTTTTGCAACTTCAGTATTAACAAGATTACGACCCATCCAGTGCACAGTCCATTGCAGAGCTTTAATAAAATATACATTAACCTTAAAGACCATAGTTAAGAACGAAAACAGATATAAATTATACGAAGAGAACAAATCATTTTCTAAACAGTGGTAAAACACTGTATATATTGTACATTTTAGACGTATTAGTTTAGTTTATATTTCTAGTATCACATTTATGTTTCATCCCAGTCCCTTTGTTACTAGATAATTTCGTTTTAATATTATGTTTTCTGGTTCATTATAAAGTACTTCTTACGTCATAATATTACCTTTAATTGGCATCTTCCAGAAGCATTTGCATCATCATTCAATAATGACTAATTCTCTGTAGAGATATTGAAGATAATTTCGTATTGATTTACAAGGCTCAGGAGTGAAACAATTATTTAAATGTCTAGTAACTGAGAAATGAAATACTAAGAAGTGAAAGCTCTAAAACCTTTAATCAAAGGATAATCATCCCATGAATAATCCTTAGTATAATAACACGTCTCCGTGGAAATAGAGCATTGTACCGTCCATTTCAATTATGAATAATGTATCCTAATCCTATATTTTAATACGATTTCAAGTCACGTTTTAAATAATAATTCATATCCATCATAGCAATTGGCGATGTCATATTTTAAATCACGTATGATTAAAGAGATAAATGGAATGGGGGACGATCAAAAGGGTGAAGGGATGATTACACTTAACTAGCCCATGAAGATTAAATAGACCCAAATATATGAACAACCCAAGATACTAATATTGGAAAGAAAATCATGTTTATATCGTATTTCAGGGTGTGGAAGACTGGATGAACTAGTTACAGCTTAGATATATGTGACCAAAGGGATAACTGGCTAGTTTATGACAGAATAAAGTTGCTTGTATTCACACAACCAACGATAAGCTAGTTTTAAAAATGAGTATACTTTGATCAGAACATAATACGTCTATTGACATATGCACAAACTGAATGCCAAACATATATATATATATATATATATATATATATATATATATATATATATATATATATAAACATGTACAATACGTGTCTATTAATTAGTAGTTACTAGAATTAAAATTTCTAGACTGTTCATTCATATTAGTTTACACTTGGGTATAGAAATGGAATATACCATTTAGGAAGTTATCAGCGTTGCCGTTGTGAAGCAGATCACTGAAGCACATCAATGTTATCTATCAATGCCAATTATGGCTAGATTATATGAACACCTGTTTCATGTTGGTAAATGCCCCGAGGTAAGACTTCCAGCAGATTGTGTACAGAGCTTTATTAGTACGTTATCTCTTTTATTTATATAAATGCTTTATCTCATGTAAAGTTATGTTAATTCACAATAAGTTTTAGTAAACATCACAGTTACATGTATAAATTGTAAAGTATAATTAAAATATAAAACAAATCAGGCATTTCCGTTTTAAAATATTACCTCGGGAACACAATTATATTCAATGTTTTCATTCATATTTCAGTTTTTCTAAATATCATCTCAAATTATACATCATTAGCTTCTTAATATATTAAACATAAGAAGCAATAAATAAATTGCTTGTTTGTTATCGTTTTGATAATAATATCGTAATATGTGAATATTGTTTTGGATGAAAAGTGTATTTTCTCATATCATCTGAATCGATATATAACACGCGTTCGTGTAAAAACAAAATGTTAACACCGCATGTATTCTTTCTGTTCGTTTTGGAGTAAAGTCTGATATAGAAAATAACGTCATCAGCACTGAAGATAGAATAAAACAACATTTATAATACATACCTTTATTATTTTAATGGTTGTTTTTCTTTGCTGGTGTAGCTCCTGTGATTATTAATAACATATTGAAGTTCATGGAAATACTTCGAATGATTTATTGGTTTAAATCTATTATGGAACGGAAATGTTTAAAATTGTGGCTTTGAAATACCAGCAGAAGAGACAGTATTAGTTCATGTATAATTATTCTAGAGCGGATTTCCAATTTTCATTCTCTTTCACTCATTGACGTTTACTTATTCGAGCGTCTCTGAGAAAACCGGTATGGTGGTTGGCCAGAGATATGTAGTACCTAGGTTTAAATCCCGACACCTCTATATCAGAATGGGGTTTTATATTTCACTTGGTCTTATCACCTTTCGAGGTTGCTTGGCCCATTAAGTCTACCATGTGTACAAAACTGGCAATAAACAGTAAATCCTTTACTGACCCAGTCTCTCTCTCTCTCTCTCTCTCTCTCTCTCTATATATATATATATATATATATATACACACATGCACACACACACACACACACACACACACACACACACACACACACACACACCACACACACACACACACACACACACACACACACACACATACTCACACTCTCTCACTCACACACATATATACATACATACACACATACACACACATCAACACAACAACAAACAATATATATATATATATATATATATATATATATATATATATATATATATATATATATATAATATTACTCAATTTAATTTAAATTATTTAATCTTAAAGCTAAAACGTCTTCCTCTTGTAGCTGGCCGCATGAAATTAGGTCCATCAGGAGATACGACACTTTCCTCAGGCCGAAAATGTAGCTGAGAAGATCTTTGGCACCTGTCTTTATATGTAGTGACAAGTCAACGCACTTGTAATTGTGACAACCCTATAAAAAGAGATTATTTTTGACATATTGAATTTGTTGTGGAGAGAGTTCTCAGTTTATGAATGACTATATATCGCTGCGTATTAAATGGACATCGCTGTCTTTGTTGGGTATATATACAACGGGTAGAAATGGGCACAGGTGGGACTCAAATATTATGATGTTCTAATTTTATATCGCTAGAGACTAGAAAATCATTCGACAAAGACAAGTTTCTTTTTGCACCAATTATTGCAGAATAGTGTTAAGTTATGGGTGTATATAAATATTACTGTTTATTCACTTAACACAAACTTCAATATAAAACGCAATATAATTGTAAATCATTTGGTTTAGATCTGATGTTCATAGGCGCATAACTCATATATGTCATTGTCGAGCAACCGATAAACGTTTTTCCTCTCTATTTGCATCTCCACCTGCTACCTGTTCCCTCTGTATAGGCAGCATCCGTGATCATAAGGTAGACAACATAATTAAATACATCCCAGCCAGAACACAATATTAAATTTTGGCATGTCAACCATCTACGGAATGGCTTAGATAGAGAGAGGGAACACACATTTACTCTCTGATAATAAGTTGAATGTTTTCCTTACACAGTTAGGGGGCTGTTTATGGCGCAGCTGATAGCGTCCGGTCATGTAGACCTGAAGGTCGTGGCTTCAAGCCGGCATTATATATATATATATCTTGAATATATCATCTGATATTTTTATTTCGATTGGGATAAGCCTCTCATTTACGGTAATCGTTTTGCAGATAGCAGGAAATGAAACGAAGTGAACGATGAAACACCAGTTAAATAGTTGCCCTGGATTGGTAGAGATGTGTGGCTAACCGCGATAGCATTTAGACCATGGAAGCTCTCGTTTTGCAGTATGGTAGACAAGACATGACGTAGAATGGCATTTGCCCTGCCATTCGCCAGTGAATACGTGCATTGGAAACTTGCACCATTACAGGAAAACGACGTTTAAGAAAATGTTTAAGAAAATGTTTTATTGTTCCTTATGTGGTAAAACCCCGTTTAAGAATTCCCAATAAAAGTATGAGATTTTAACATGACTAATTTTAAATTAAAATATGTTATTTCTTCAGTACCCGAAATATTTGTACAAGATAGATATTTGACTATCAGAATATTACTATAATTATAATGGTAGTATATACAACATATACTAAATATCACACCATAATGACAATATAGTATTTTAAAGAGATTTAATATCATGATTCTATTCATGGCGCAATTCGGTGTAGTAATTCTGTTATAACGACTCAATCAAGTAGTCTAAGACAATGCATTATAAATGATGTTTTCCCCAAGAATGCGACTGATGAGGAAATAGTTTATGCATCGAAGACGTTATTAAACTTTGCATAGCGGGGAATAAAATGCAAATTAAGATGATCTTACGCTTTGCATACTAGAATAACTGAAACACACACACACACACACACAATATATATATATATATATATATATATATATATATATGTATATGCTATAAATGCGTCTCCTTCCAATGCATATACCGTTTATGTGTGTATGTGGCGGTACATCTGTATGTAAGAGAGAGACCATGTTTCTCTCTGTCTGTGTATGTATGTATGTATGTGTGCGCATGTATGTGTCTGTGTATGTGTGCGTATGTTTGTGTGTCTAAGCGCGCATGTATATATATATATATATATATATATATAGCCGTCTCTCCCTCTCTTCCATGTTAAGAAGTAGCTCAAGACAATTTTGAAGACAAAAACATTACTCGTAAAAAGCGGTAATTTAGGAGTGCAAATTTTGACCTATTTCTTTGTTGGTACTGTGTTACCAGGGCGATCCTATATATATATCACTTATTAGTGTACTCAGGTCATAGCACTACGCTGACTTTACATATCCCCACGTCAGAATACCAGTCCTGCCTTTATCTGTGTTCGTGTGATGGTTAGCTAGGGAGCCGTACATCAGCCATATACCTCGGGTGTTAGCAGCGTCGGGGTTATATAAGACATTCATTCACTCCATCACTGAATTAGTCTATCATACAGACGCCACTCACTGAATACATACTTAACTAACTCACTGAATCGCCCACTGATTCACTCTCTGATTCACTTACTGATTCACTGACTTATTGACTGACTGATTAACTGACTGACTGACCTAATGACTGACTTAATCAATGACTAACTCACACATTGACTCACACATTGAATCACACGCTGAATTACACACTGATTGAAAGACTGACTGACTAATAGATTGACTGACTGACTGACTGACTGGCTGACTGACTGACTGACTGACTGACCGATTGACTCATTCACAGATTCAATCACCCACTCAAGATATTATGATAATAATGTATATTTAATAAAGCGCCCTTACTATCAGGAGCCATTCAAAGTTGCAGCACAAATAATATGTAATTTAATAATAACCGAAATAATATTTATGTCAAAACCCTATGAGAGATTTAAACAGTAATTATTAGTAATCTGTGAAAGCAATCTTGAACAGGTGCGTTTTTAGAACGGATTAAACATCTTCAACAGAAGAAGGATTTCTAATATATCTGCCGGCAACCTATTCGACAAAAAGGGGGATGCAACACTCTACACACTATCACCATATTAATTGAGCCGAGACACCGGCACCTGCAATACGATTTGACTTGGTGACCTGCATTTTTGGGATGACATTCTAATGGATACCAGTTCACAGAGGTATTCAGGCGCCAATATCATTGATAGATTAATAATTTATTAATAAAATCATGAACTGGATACGCCGTCTCACAGGTAGTCAATGCAGGTTTTGTAGAAATGTGGTGATATGATAATATTTTCGAGTATTTGTCACTATGCGAGCTGCTCTATTCTGAATTCGCTGAAGGCGATTGATTTTCAGTAGTCTATATGAGATGGACTGCAGTTACAAGTGGTTTTTGTGTCACTAATGCTTTTATATAGTGAATCTTCTTAAGATGATAGTAGGCAGCTCGGCATACTGATGTAACATGTTCATACATGTTAAAACATTTGTAAAAATAACCCTAGATATTTTACTGACACACTATGGGTAATCGAAGATGTACCCATCTGTAATGCTGGTCTCTTTAGGGATTTAAAGCAATATGGTCATGTCAAATACATGCATATAATATTTATTTTATTATTATTCAATTTTAGAAGCTTTGAATCATCCATAGCCCAATATAAGCAATACAATGTTCAAGGAAGAAAGAAATTTAACTCATTGTCGTTGTGTGTGATATATATATATATATATATATATATATATATATATATATATATATATATATATATATATATATATATAAAACGGCAAAACATTGTGTAAACCTGATGACCAAGAATTGAACCCTGTGGTACACCATATAAGAAAAACTGAACGTCAGATAAAATACTATGAACAGACACTCTCTGGGAGCGTTGTGTTCATTTATTTTACCTGACAAACCTAGGGAAAATTACATTATGGTCAACTATATCAAATGCAGCAAACAGGTCCAGAAGAACAAGTAATGCTGACTGACTGACTGACTGACTGACTGACTGACTGACTCACTCACTCACTCACTCACTCACTCACTCACACTGGCTTACGTTTTCTTCTAATGTGTTTCCGGCTGATCTAGTAAAATAATATTAATGGCAAATTCGGATGGCTGTCGTTTCGTTTGCGGATAAGGAAGATAAGTATCTAAATTATAGAAGCAATTTGAAATATATAATTAACTAATTACCGAACAGACTGGAAACGGCATATTTACAATATAATATGGATATGTTTTAGTTAAATTGAATACAAAAATTATTTTAGTAATTAGTAATTATCACTTAAATATAAAACTATGAAAGCTTTGGCTCAGGTACACTAACGCAACCTTATAACTGTATGTAGGTGTCGTACTAGATTTAACTTTGTATTAGCTACACGTTAGTTTATAAAACAAAACGCTCTGCTTACTTAACGGGTCAAATATGACAGAAAAATACCTAAGTATTTCATTTATTTCTGCAAAATAACTACTCTTGTCCGGGACTAATCCATCATCGACACAAATGTAATTGTTAGTGTCCTCAACAAAATTAATTTACAGGTAACATATCTTAAATGAAGGCGTTACTCATCCCTGTCCAAATCCGATAGGTATATAGGCTGTTTATGAAGCTTTCCAATAATGTAAATGAAGTGTCTCCAAAAGTAATTAGAGTAAATCGTGTTTGCAATATAGAGGATATATTAATTGAATTTGAGGGTTATAAATTAACTTAGTAGCAACGCAACACACACTACATTTTAACGATAAAACCCAGGGAATTATTCCTTAAATCGAAATAGATGACACTGCAAACTTTCCCTTATTAATAATTTCACGGTTGATATTTAAATGTTTAATGGACGAATTGGATCAATTTTGTTATTCAGCTAATACATTGTTTGGTGAAAGGTATCTAAACTAAAGTCAACACACACCGGCCTCTGGCATTGTGTTCATGAGTGAAAGAGAGAGAATATATTTGGGACAGGGGTTACCATGCTTCTTCATATAAATAAAGTTACCCAGTTTACGCTTAAGTAGCACAGAATCATCAAAGCTATCTCAAGTTCTCCGATTTATGATGCAATGCCGAAAATCGTATTTTATGTGTCTAAATAAGTGTAATTTTGTTTTATTACAGATATTATTACTATTATTATTATTATTATTATTATTATTATTATTATTATTATTATTATTATTATTATTATATTTAGCAGTAGTATTAGTAATAGTATTAGTAGTAGTAATATTATTTATTAGGTAAATACATTGTTTACTAGAATATGTCTCAATAATTACGGTTCTAGCTCAAATAATCATATTATCTGATTTAATAAACAATTTTGAACACTAATATTGACAGTCAGTTACCTTGTTTTCTTGTTTTGGTGTATAGTAATTTACCAGTTAGAACAGCTGCAGAACAGCTAGAGTCAACACAACCATTACTAGTGTCGTCCCAATACGATACATAACATGTCTTAAGTGACCCTTAGAAAATACCTTCTTACTGACGTCTAAAGGAAACAATATATCTATCTACCTGTTGCCTCTAGGACCAACGAGAATAAACAACTGTACGGCCTCTGTCAACCCGACAGGGGATCCTTGTACCACGGATAAACAAGAAGCGACATGAACAGTGACATGAAGCTTATGATAAACCACCTTTATTAGCATATTAACCAGTAATCAGTAATTACTACTGCCGGTAGATTGTTTATATAGACGTGTAGAACTATGAGCTATTCTTGACTGATCCTATTTTATGGTAAGAGTATAGACGAATTAATATTATTTTTCAAGTTTTTGTACATGACTTTACATAATGATTCAATTATTAATAACATGAACGCTACCAAACAACAACAACAACAACAGCAACAACAACAATAACAACATCAATTTCAAAAAATAGTCATAACAACATCAATAGGAGCAGAAACAACATATGAATTATGCCAACTTTGCCAGTTGATATAATTTGCATATTTGATCATCTTTGAAATATAATTAGCCTTTAGTATCTTAGGAATGTGATCCATTGCGGATGACGACTCGCAGGATTCATAGATACTTCCATGGAAAGTCTAAAAGAGCTAGCGCACAGCCGTAAGCATGCCTGGTCGTGCGCAATCACATACACATACACTTGTCTTTCAGTCAGTTCGCCTATTTCCATGTTTGCTTGTAGACAATTGCGTTTGTGTGTTTGTGTGTGTGTGTGTACTTAGGCATGTGTGGATATATGTATGTATGTAATGTAGACCTATGTATGAATCTATGCATCTATGTACGTAGGCCTAGATATGTATGTATCTATGTATATGATTTATGATAGAGCGGATTTCCATTTTTCACTCTCCTTCACTCATTAACATTTACTTATTCGAGCGTCTCTGACAAAACTGGTAGCGTGGTTGGCCAGAGATCTGTAGAACCTAGGTTTAAATCCCGACACCTCTATATCAGAATGGGGTTTTATATTTCACTTGGTCTTATCACCTTTCGAGGTTGTTTGGCCCATTAAGTCTACCATGTGATGTACAAAAGTGGCAATAAACAGTAAACTCTCCTCTCTCTCTCTCTCTACACTCACACACACACACACACACACACACACACACACATATATATATATATATATATATATATATATATAGTATAAAACTATCAAACGTTAATTTTCAAAGACCTTTCAGATTCTATTACTACCTTTTGTCAGTATATTGTTTGTGTATCTTTTACCGTTGTATCATTTATAATGAAGGGGGAAATGTTTTATCAGTCTAGACATGTTGACACTTTTAAATGTCTGTGTCTAGTTTATATCACTGCAAATATAGCGAAAATCACTTGTTTTTTGTAAACATAACAAAATATTAATAGTTTAATATATATATAGAAATCTCCCATCCAGTGTAAAGTTATATTTAAATAAATATATGTATGTGCATGTATTTGTTTACGGATGGAAATGAGTGTATCTTGATGTGCATATACACGTGTATGTATATTTTATCTGTATGTATGTACGCTTGTAACTTTAAATGCGTGCGTGAATATTCGTGTTATACGATTGTACGTCCTCCGTGTTGTATTGCCTATAACCCCAGCTTGTCAAGCATTACCCGGTGACGTTACTTTCACATCATAAACCAGGAACTATCAACATCGAATCAGATTGTTTGTTCTTCGCAGAATCGCTGTCGGTTTAACAGAGATAATAACATTGTTTCGTTGGTCTTATAACCAGCTGGGTGTGTGTGTGTGTGTGTATGTGGGGGGGGGGGATCTATGATTGTTCAGACGCTAGGAAATAAATCACTTAAAGAGAACAACTCAATGTTGTGTTAGACTTATAAATGTGTATATACATATAAGACACGATGGCTGACTTTAAGCGTGAGTGAAATCAAGGACACCTCTTTGTTTATTTCGAATATTGGATATGAATGCCTCTCGAAATATGTTTAGTGTTGCAAATATAACTTAAAACGATAAAATGATTACCCCCCCTCAAATAACAAAAGGTTAGTAGCTCTTCCCTATTACTTCAATAAATTACCATAATTATAATACAAACACTTTATTTAAATAGTGCATTCCTCTGTTGTACTCTTCCATTAACTTCAGTATGGTGTAGATAGATGTCCTAATATATATATATATATATATATATATATATATATATATATATATAAAGAACAATAGAGAGAGGTGAAGTAAATTTCAGTTTTTCTCTCACTTTGTTCTCTCCCTGTCTTCGCTTTAATTCTATCATTATTTAATTAATATTCTATGTTAGAACATAATTAAGACGTCTTAGCAGTGGTATGATTAACCAATTCCCTGCTCTAATCCAATGTTCTACGTTAGAATATCATATCAAGGTTTTGAAGCCGATGGTAGAGAAAGACCTACTCTGGAACGATATACCGAAGACGGTGAAGCCATACAGAGGACGAACAAGTTTGGCAATGGTCTTTATCTATAGTGACAAGATGGAGCGCTAATGACAATCTCATTAAGTCGAACAAAGAAATTAATTGTGACACATATATTTTATGTTGAGCCTTGTCGACACTGAACGTGTGAGAGCATACCGCTGAGTATTAGGTGAAGATAACGGCATTTGTTGAGTATATTTACAACATGGAGAATAGATATTGTTTAAAAATAGTGTTTAAATTAATATTGAAAATTAAAATGCCTTATCTACTACGATGTTCCAATAATATGGATATAAAGCAAATAATACCAAATAATAATGTTCAAGTTAATTTATTAAGAACATATATAAAATTTAAAATTTGTCTTATTACAAATTGATTTTTCCTTTTCTGCTCGATTGTAAATATATTTGTTCAATAAGTAAACAACCACATTTTTCCTTCTTATGGATATTGCTATTGATAACGTTGATGGGAATATTCACTGAATACTTCTATTTCGTTGAATAAAGTTGACAGTTTCCCTTTAGAGTAATAGCGCTAATATGAACAAAATTTCAAATAGAATGAATTTGGCGACGATCGATAGGTGGCGTATCTTGACTGTATTAAATAACCTAAATACTGTCTCCATAGAGAGGCATATAACTTGACTTTCACATTTATTCGAAAATATATCACCTCGCCTAGAATGGTAAGACACCCAACACCATTGTGGGGTAACTTCTTGAAAATAAAGTAAGAATCAAAACTAAATCATCCATTTTACCACACGTTATTTATTTAATGCACCTAATTTAATAAACGAAGAGTTCATATATATATATATATATATATATATATATATATATATATATATATATATATATATATATATATATTATATGTGAGCAGATGTACATTTGAAATTAGCCAGGGCCTAGTTGAGTTCGGAATGGTACACATAAACATTGACGATGTCACCTTGCTGTCGGTACTAGTCTGATGGAGATACAATGAGGAATAAAAAGACTTCATGATAACATACTCGGTACTGATATATCGGCTTCGGTGCCTTACTGACTTCATAATAATCATTATAGAGGTAGAGGCCACAGAGGTCAGAGCTGATACCTTTTAATTGACTGTATATAATACCATATATATAATATTTTACTACTAGGTCTAAAACTAATATATAATATATATATATATATATATATATATATATATATATATATATATATATATATATATGAGATATTGTATTAGTAATGTATTGTTGAGGAGCGTCACTCTGAGTGATTGTTCGTGAGTTTCCTTAAGAGAAAGAAACTCGGCCATTTTTCTGCACTTTGTATAAACCTCGCTTCCAATCAATATAGAATGTCAGCCTTCTGATTTAATGTACTTCATATCTACGTATATACCATACTGGTGTAGTACAAAATATGGCTATATGGCTTAAAGAAGTATGCTTCTCTCACGGTCAGATCTATGTTGGGTGTTCAAAAGTTGGAAACGGAAATAATTTATTCATCCTCACTTCCAGTGGAAAAACCAAGAATGTCATATAACCTGATGCTTTACAATGATTTCAAATTGATTGTGATAATAATATTTGACATATGGTCCGATGGCCCCTGTATCTTTAGATAGGAGCAAGCTTTAAAGTTCGTGAAGAGAGTGGCTGTTAAGCTTATCATTTCATAAACCTGACTTCATGTTTAAGCGGCTTGCACAATGGAAGTAGGGGCCCGTCTAATGCGAACATACAACAATTAATAAGTTTACTTCAGAACATTTTACCCGGCTATTAAATAAAAATAGTTGTATTAGTACCTCGTTTCTGACGTGATGTATATAGCATGGACAATCACTAACATAATAATTATCGCTACCATCTTCATTATCAATACCACTAATATCACTTACTTTGTTTCTTGTCAGTATTCATAAAATAAATATGAAGATCTTATTATAGCTTGAGCGATCGTTAACCTCTACGTCATTTCCTGTACACATATTAGTCCGCTGCTGTGTTCTAACACTGTTGGTTACGGTAAGTTTCTTTAGTGACGATAGCGCATGCTCGTTTCATGCTAGTACTCAATCTATATTTATGATTTCAAGCTATCTCCAGGTTACAGGTATTACGGTGATCCAGGTTTCAGTCAGTTATTGATCTAACGGATAGCCATGACTACTTTAAATTAATGCAGAAAGGTCCCTTTGTAAAGAACAGACATGAGTTTGACATAAGACAATACATACTCATAACTTAGTCTCCTGTGTTATATTAATATTCAAACCGTTAAAGTGGATTTAGAAGTAGTATCAAAATACCAATCAATGGTTGAATGGCCGATACCATTTTACTTATCTGTTGTAAAATAATGTTTCAAGTGGATAACCAAGTAAGACAACACTAAACAGTCAGTTTATTACTTGTACTAATATTTTAATAACTCAATGTTAATTTATTTATTGATGAATTTACCTTTAACGGATCCAGCTATTGAAGATATTGGAATGTATTAAGATAACGCGCTCATAAACATTGAAGAAATGCCATCGCATATTACTAGCTATATATAGACATAATTATTCTGGCAACATTACAAAAATCAGCTAGTTATAGATAATAATCCTAATTTTATGTTCTGGATATTTGATATCCATGTTATTGTAGATGCAAATAAACCTTATCAATCTGGAAAGCAGTTTAATACACCAGATTTATGTTTTATGCCGATATATTGGTGGGAAACATTGGCATTCCTAATTGTCCGGAATTCGATATATAAGAAGATACAATTTGATTCATGAAACATAAAAACAAAGTTGTAAAATAAACTGGCATTAAAGCTGGACTGTTGTCACTTATCTTCAACCTAATTCATTAAATCATAATACAATCTCAGTTCCAGATACTAGCTTAAATGACTACGCACGATTTCTTTTCTTCTATTCATGATCTTACAGTGGAAAAAGTAAATGAACGTGAACAACACGCTAGTTAAATTTAATCAATCTTATTATATGAATAAAATTATCTTCAAGTAGCTATATCTGAATGCAGCAAGTACGATATTCATTTAATATTCACCGTTACTGAGAACAATGATACTTAATAAATAATTGGTCACTACATAAGTTATAAACATTAAATTTTTATTATACCGTTAAAGTAGAAGGTTCATATTTAATTTGAAAGGTAATTGCTTTCCAAGGTTTTGTTTGGTAATCGAATCATGATTACACAGATATTCTTCTTTTAATTACCAGAAAGCATTTGCCATTCTTTGATTTTAATACTGTAAAATTTGTCTTGATTTTGCGGTCTTTATTTTCCCCCAAATATTCGAACAAATTGCTGAATACTAATTACTAAGATGTGTTTCCGTTTAATAGGTTTAACCAATTATAGCAGGAGATCAATACCAAGTATCATTATTATAATTATTATTTCCAAATTAATCTTCACTAGTAGTTAACAGAACCTTAGTCAGCGTTTATAAGTTCATAATGATACGTGTTGATACACGTATTAAAAAACTGATAGCACCATAGACATTTCGAATAACGAAAGGAAACAAACCACAGGACCAATGCACCCATTTTTTAACATTTTTATTCATATTGTAATTTTAAGCTTTATATAGATAAGTATATATCTATAGCTTTAATTAAAGGCAAGAAATGTCCAATAAATACCATTTTTGTGCGGAAACTAGACAGTTCTGTGAGTAGCCGCCTGCGATACACAGCATAACATATCTATATTCTAATTTTATAAGTGCGTAATTATATTTGATTAGAAAGGACTATGAACGCGCTCCGTTTTATTTTGAGAAAAGGCGTTACGGATTAGTGCGAATAAAATTAACATGAACAAACAAAGAATGGCTACAATTAACAATTAATTCTGGTGCAAGACTATTTTTTATCAAGATGAACCTATCAACTTATACATTTTAAATGAGATATGTTCGATTACGAGCAACATAACTACTGTGGTGAACCAAGACTGGACCTAAAACTTATAACTAATAACTACGGGTAATAAACACATTTGAGTTAGACGCTTTGGCTGATTTTAAGGAGAAAAGAAAGCGAATTTGGTGAATTAATCGATAACCAATGTATGCCTATATTCTAGTAAATCATACAAAGGAACTGTATGTGTTATATTACTTTAAAAAGTACAATATTACTAGTTGCTTTTCATGTTTTTGTGTTGCCTTTTGTTACATGACGTATAGCTTATATTCCATCGTTTTCTTTCGGTGACTAGGATCAATGTCTTGGCAAGAACGTGAACGATTAGTTACGGAACTTTGATCTCTAGGCTATAACGTAGAAGATAAATGACCCGTTTGGAAGAGCATCTTCATAGAATCTCCGTATTGGATCAGTCTTATCCAAAGATTAGGCGGATCGTTTGAGGATATATTTGTAAACAAGTGAAATTGATACTGCCATTTTGGAGAATAATTGTATGGCTGAAGTCATGATAAAAGGCCGTAAACTGAGATTAAAGAAGACGAACTGGGAAACAAATTCAATTAGAGAAATGTATTATGCCCGCCAGTTGGCGTTATTACGTCTCCAGGTAGGACATAATGACTATATGTGTCGTATAGGATGATGGAGATGAAGATAATGATGATGATGATAATGGTGCAACTCTTCGCCTATTTTGCATGACTTTATTGATTTATTACATATATTTATTACCAGGTTATTGTTACCTTCCTGTAGCCGAATAGTGAGATCATTGCACCACAAACCTCCAGGTTATGGGTTCAAATCGGGAACATAGCTCTGTATCTAGGATGTTCCTTTAACACATCAATCAACAGATAATATCAGTAAATAGGTAGATAGGTAATCATGAATATTCGCAGCTGAATATTTCATATAACGCAGTGAATACTGATATTATTGTTTTAATAAGCACCTTAGATAGTCATGTATATATTATTGACTAACCTGTGATTTTTTGCTATTTCGCGAACTCGGTGAAATAGGAATAAAAACGTTTTATAAGTAGAAAGATAAATATACAAATATTCTTCTATCTATCTATTGCACAGTCATGAATCATCATCTGATGGTGGGGCTGGGTGTGGAATAAGGACATGGGCGAGATTCCGGAATTATATATATATATATATATATATATATATATATATATATATATATATATATATATATATATATATATATATATATATAAGAGAAGCACAAATCAGGATGCCATTTTGAAATTAGCCAGTGCCCAGTTGAGTCCGGGATAGTGGACATAAACAGTGAAGATGTCGCCTTGCTGTCGGTACCAGGTTGATGGAGATTACGGATAATAAAAAGACGATAATACACTCGGTACACGTATATCGGCTTTGGTGGTTTATTGGCTCGATAATGATCATCATAACCTCGTCATCTGATTGTACTCCCAGTGGACTTGTTAAGGAGGTAGAAGCCAGGGATCTCAGAGATAGTAACCTTAAATCATGGGTCAGTTTATGATGTTTTACCATCCGACCTAATCATTGAACTAGTCGTTTTATGGACATAACTTACTCAATCTGGTCGTCAGTCAATCGGTGCTTAATCGGTGAATCATCTTTCACTCTATTGAAGGGGGTGGATTAGAAGAATGTATGTGAGTACTCTGCACTTAGTATACACATGTACTCTCCGATTAATATAGGATGTTAATTTTCCGATTTGATGTACTACGTATGTATGTGCATACGAGACTGCAGTGGCCAAAATATGTTACTATAAGAAGTCTGATTAGAGAATGGGTGCATCCATTCTGATAAACGCACCCACGCACACTCGCGCACGCACACACACAAGCACACATACATACACACGCACGCACGCACACACGCGCGAGCACACACACACATACACACACACACACCCGCACACACACACACACACACACACACACATATATATATATATATATATATATATATATATTTTTGCATATATGCATATATACCTATTTGTATGGTTTCTACCGAAATTATTATTATTGTTATTATTATTATTATTATTATTATTATTATTGTCTATAGTATTATTGTTGTCATCGTTAGTGGTAGATGGTGGTGGTGTTTTGTATTGTGGTGTTGAGTCTGACGGGATATGACGGTTATAACTAACTAAACGAATCACAATACTTATTGTGAAACAGGCGATATCACCATTAACCAACAAGCCCATTTTTATGTATTCGTGTTGATGTGTGTGTGTGTATGTGTGTGTAAAACGAACTCACATTATTACGATCCCTAATGTATCTGCTATCTTCACATATGAATAGTTGTAATGTTTATGAATCACCTTGGATGCAGAAACCTGAATCTTCTTGGATGCAGCGACTTGACATTGGGGAGAAGAATATTAGAATTAAGCTCTGAAGTGTCTATTGTTCCACCGGTCAAAACTCTGAGACGTAATGGAATCCCCATTCTTCAGTTTTCGGTTGCATTTGATCAACACGTTAAGAACGCCAAGAACGGCCATGTATCAGGCTGCCGTTCTTTCCATTCACCGGCTGGCAATGGAAAGATTATCAATCATTTAGGGACTTGCAAATCGCGGTACACGGGAACGGTATAATCGTAAACGTTCCCTCACAATCCCGGGCCGTAGATCTGAACTACCCGAGTTCATATCGTCTGGTGGCCATCAATGAAGGGTCTTTCTTCTTTCCCTTCGCCTCATTACATATGGAGGTCACACGCCCCATTTAACCTACAATATGCACAGAAGTAGCCGTGATCATCATCTTTCTAGTCAACATCGATATAAAATGTTAGACTCGACAATATTACACTCGATTATGTATTCATCTTTTTTTATGAAATTAATATATTTCCGCTTCCATGTACTTATCGCATTTACTATGATGCAGTATCCTGATAGTACTTTTGTCTATTGCGTTATTTTTCATTTTATATGTAGAAATATAGAAGTATGCCAACTGATAATTCCTTGCATTCAAGGAACTCGTCACTTTATTTTATTTATGAATTAATATTGAAAACGAAACCACAACAAACTATATGTTATTATAATTGGCATGTTGTATTTCGTTTTGCCTCATCTTTCCATTCTTTCTTGATTTGTTTCCCACTTATTATGAGCCCTTCCACATCGCTCACATTTCCATACATTAATATATGTAAATGATAAAAAAATATTATGGTAAAATGTAGGTATTGAACCAAATAAGAGATTTGTTTTACTTAATCGAAGAAACTAAAATTTAGCGATATTAATTTTATCACATCAAAATTCTAGAAACACTAACATTCCCAAAGCTAGCCATATATACTATACTTAAGGTGCTTACCATGTTTTGTATTTAATCATACGAATCAAACAATTCATTTCGCTTCGTTATGATAATTACTAACGTGAAAACAATAAATTATTTCATTAGGTGGATTCCTTCGTGGACATTTACAGCAATATTGTCCATGGCAGTTGGCGATTTCTACAAGTGCATTATTAACATTTAAGCTATGTTGTGTTGAATATTCAGTCTCGGCGCTGGTCAATCTGGGATATATGTCAACACCTGAGAGAAACATATCTAACAAACACGGATATGGCTGGATTTGTGCCAGGAGCATGGATAACCACCGCATGATAAGATGATTAGAACGTCTAGTAACAGTTGGAGTAATATGGGAAAATGGAAACCAAAATCCCCTCAATTATTCATTCCTGGTTCGTATGTACTAAAGTCTTGTGACATCGCTATCAATCAAAGGGGCACCTTAAAACAATATTTTTGAGCTCATTGGGAATATTAGAAATAGTTTGGAAAGACATGCCAGAGAAGTTGCCATCTGGAGATGTTTTGACCATTCCAGATGATGTATGGGTTTTCTTAAACGTATTGAAGACGTCATTAATTATTTCCATTCCATTAGTTGTTTCAAAGACATGAATTGTGGAATAAACAGCAGAAACAGCACAACATAGTTCCATTAATTTCATAAGCAATGCTTATACGCAAATACAAAATCATGCACACAGAGAATCAGCTACGTGGTGTTTAAATGCGAATATATTGTAATAGTTATCAGCGTTTCCAGATTCTGTTTTTGGTTGACGTTAACCACAAATCTGAGTAAGGAATACGACAAGAATTAGCTGAGTTTTATCATCAAGTTAAGCATTGCATAAACTAGATTTTAGATGCAAACAACTTGATATACGATAAACATTTAAACATTTAAATTGTCAGGGAACCTTGACAAACGACGCTCTAATATTTATAATTGCCAATAAAAGCAGAATTGACAGTGTAGAGTTTTATGAATTCATTCCAAGGAATTTACAATAATTTAAATGGATTAGACAAATGGGGGTTACCAAATCTTTCACTGGTTGTTCAAATGAAATTACCCAATTTTGCCACAGGTCAGAGTGACGGTATAGTGCCGCGGACACGAGTAAGATGGCCTGAAGTTTCTATTTATTCAGTGTGTTTACGCTAGCAACGGTAATGATAAATAACCATAAAAGAGTCACTTTTACGAGCAGATTTATTAGTTGATTAGATTCGTTTATTTGATTGGCCATTATCAAATGTTTTCCAGCCACAAATCGTCGGTGGATGCAGTTATCTGTTACTCGCGATGCATTGTTGGTTCAATTTTAATCGGTTTTAAGCCCTTAAGTAATCGAGTAAATGCAGAGTGGTCTTTTATGGCTGTCCTCTAAAACTCATACTAAGTGATGGCGCTCCCTCGTTTACTTCTCACATATTCAATTGATTTATGATAGAGCTACACAACCATCGGGTGAACGCTTCCATTAAAACATATATTTGCACGGTTCTCGAATGTAACATACAAAAATAGAAACCTTTGATAGACCTCACTTTATGCCTAGTGTCTTTCATCGTTGAATTAGGAGGCTGTTATTTTTAAATACATTAATTACTAAGCTATTTTCAGAATATATTATACAGCAAATAAACATAAACTGCTGAATTAGTTAGTCGTTGGTGACATGATGTATATCGCCGCCAAAATCAACACCATCATCATATTATCATCATCATCACCATCATTTTCAATATCACCACAACTAAGATCATTTACTTTATTTCTTGTCAGTATCCCTAAAATAAATATAGAAATCGTGTAATAGTATTCTTCGTTTTTCTGTTTATTTGAGTATTGTACATATACTAATGAGTTATCGTTTGTGTGTATTTTTAGAAGTTGCTTTATTTTTGTACACATTTAGTACTGAAGAATTCACCATTTTAGTGATTTTGACTAAGTGGCGATAATGGGTTCTTATTTCATGTTACGACTCAATCTTTCTGAGGCCCTGTCTAAAGGAATGATACTATTTTAACATAAGACAAGTTATACACATAACTTAATCTCATGTCTTATTTTAAAATTTAAACTGTTTAAAGTGTCTGTTCTAAATAATATATATATATAAAAGGAGCTTGCTTTTGAAAAACAGTTTCGTATTGTTATTGATTGAATTCTATTTATTAAGAATAAGCGGGTCCAAGTGAGTGCTGCCCTCGATAAGCCATTCCAATCAGAGAGGTGATGTTGAAAAACAGAATACTCAATGGTGTCAAAAGCTCCACATAACTCTAATAGTGTCATTGCTGTGATCTTTCCTGTGCTTATGTTTATTGATAAGTAATTTTCAGTAGAGCGATATCAGTAGAGTGAAATTGTTTGTAAGCCGACTCATTCATAAGGAAAAAGTTCAATAATTCTTTAAATCTTCCTAAAGCATATATGTTTGTATGTGCAGTTATGAAGGCTCTTTATAAATACAATGCAAATAATAATATTACTGGCAGAAGCTGTTCTTGATAGTTAGTCAGAGAACTTTAGACCGCAGGGTGAAACAACTCGACCATTTTCACATTAAACTTAATATCATCTTTCAGTGTGATGCTATCACTTTGAGAATCATACATTTCATTATTCAGTATGATCATAATAGTTCTTTTAAAATTGCTGAACTAGTTCAACTTATGTTTATCACAGCTTAAATTAGTCAGATTAGTAGCTTGAGGAGTTTATCTCGAATATTCCCACATTCTTGTACTTAACTCTCTCTCTGTCTCTAAAGATAAGGACACGTTGATCATGGGGTTGGAAAAGGTACATGTCCATTGCTTAATGTGATGGAATAAATCCAAACTTGCTAATCATACATGAGACATATGGTGGAGAAACGATTCCCTAATGAAATGAGATAATCAGATAAAAAATCACGCAATTTCTTGCAACGTTTAATGCTAAATGTTAACAAGACACTAAATGTCAACAAGACACTTATTGAAAGACTTAGTGTTATACAAATCAGACAAGCTGTATCAGAATGTAATATTTTGTAACGGCAACATTTTCAGAAAGGCGTTAAGCTGCATGTTTAAGAATACTTACCTTCTTAGTTTTTTTCATTATCCTCTCCACACTACGTTATTTATCCTCTGGATTCCTAGTTAATTATGGTATTTCTTAGTCATATTAAAATAAGAAACCAATATTCAACCACTGAAACCACATGTAGAATTCAACAGATGTTGTGATTATAAACCGGTGGAATATAAATATAATTTAAAAGTGAATGGATTTTTAATGATTATTAAGCTAACAATTATTAGAATAAAAAAACACGTTCTTCCTTCAATTAAGTAGATGTATACCTATCTCTAATCAATTAAATTTCATAGCCGGATACACACAGATCTTTCCAGGTTTTGTGTTCTTTTATTTTCCTGTGATAAATTTAAATATTTATTATAATGTTGAAAACTTTCTATTAGTGATAGGTCCTTTTATGTTGGCATGAAGTTTTGGTTAGTTAATTCAGGATAACTTATTAAGACATTCACTTAAGGATGATCAAAGTCATTAATTATTTATTCATTGTACAAAGTGTATTGCAGGTGTTCTTGAATATTTATGCGTGCGCACGTGCGTGCGTGGGTGTATACATGTAACTGTGCGTGCGTGAGTGGTTGTGTACGTGTATTTGTGTGTGCCAAGCGCGGGTGTGTTTATGGTTGATTGGATGTTTGTGTTTATTTTTTAGAGTAAATATGTATGATGGTACTGATTATTAAAATGTTTATCTAATAATGCGCTCATCTATATACGTATATATTGTTTTCGTAATTGAATTACGACTTGTAGCTTTTCATACTTGGTCAATAGATCCATTAACGTCAACATTCTAGGAACTAATTAACTACGTTTAACTTAATTTCCATATATCTATTATTTGATGTCACTTTTTAAAACGCAAAATACCGTATTCTGGTTCAACGAGAAGGCTACAATGAAATTTACTTATACTTTAGATTTATTCTTCGTGTGTTCAAGTTATTCAAGTAATAGCAGAAGTTAGGATCCCGACTCAAACCCTTGTCAGTTAGTGTATAAAGGACGTTTCGACTGAATCCATTCAGATAATGCTTCGCCCTTTTACCAAACAATATGTAAACGATAGCCATAACAAAACAACATTTACTGGTTTTCCAATATGATACACTCCTCTAATATTTCTCAGTCACGTGCCTGCTGGGAAATATTATATGTAATTAATTTATATTTTAAGTTATTATTTAACAAATAGCTTCGGCTTTAGGTAATGGCGTTTATTCACCCTGTTTATTTGTGCATCCTACATTGTTTCTTATACCAATATTTGGAAAATATCTTACATACAACAACACAATAATCTATCCACTAACTATCTGAGGGACTGACTGACTCAATCACTCAATCATTCGTTCCCTAACTAATAATGTATAACATACTGTGACAACATATATTTTCAAATATTACGACAAACAAGTACATTATCATTTTATTTACTGTTATGACTGAGCTCATTGGGAATAAGTGATTTTATTCGTCAGTATATCACTAGTAATAACTCACAGCTATTGGTCCTAGTTACTATGCACTCTGTAGTGCCTGTACTATCTTTGATACACTGTTAACGAAGAGTACAAGATTTAAGGACATTATATAATGTCAAATCTTTGAATCCCCATTACTTCAAACGCTGCCTAAGACGAATGTGAGCAAAAGTTAAATTCTACGGTTAAATACAGAAAAGCAATGGACAATAGACATTTTAACAATGCACTTAGTTGTCGAGTTAGCGCATGCCAGAATACATGGTCTCTCTAATAATAATAATAATAATAATAATAATAATGTATATTTAATAAAACGCCCTTACTAGCAAGAGCCATTCAAAGGCGCTGTACAAATAATATCTAGTATAATAATACCCAAAATAATGTCTGTAAAACCCTGTAATGATTTAAAAGATAATAATTATTTATCTGTGAAAGCGACCTTAAATAGGTGTGTTTTTAGAAGAGACTTAAAATTTCCAAGAGACGACGCATTTATAATATCTGCCGGCAACTTATTCCACAAAGTGGGGGCTGCAACACTAAACGTACAATCACCATATGACTTGAGCCGAGACACTGGCACCTGCAATAGTATCTGACTGGATGACCTGAGTTTTCGGGATGACTTTCTAATGGAAACCAGTTCACACAGGTATTCTGGCGCCATATCATTAATAGATTTATAAGTTATTAACAGAATCTTAAAATGGATACGCTGTCTAACAGGTAGCTAATGTGTTTTAAGAGAATTGGGGTGATATGATCATATTTTCTAGTATTTGTTACTATGCGAGCTGCTTTATTCTAAATTCGCTGAAGACGATTAATGTTATAATCAGATATGCCAAATAACAGGAGTTACAATAGTCTATACGAGATGTAACAAAGGCAAAATACAGTTCGTGATTCTTGTGTCAAGAATGCTTTGAACATGATGTTCTTAAGATATACGGCATACATGTACATTATCATTATAATTTAAATAACCCCGTTTTACTGACCCATTAGGGGTAATCGAAGATGCACCCATATGTAATGCTGGTGTCTTAGGGTATTTAAAACAATGTAGTAACCAAATATAAAATATTTGTTTTATTATCATTTAGTTTAGAAGATTTTGAGTCATTCATAACCGAATATCAGCAATACAATGTTCTAAATTCTTCAAGGAAAAGGATAAATGTCAACTCATTGTCAGGATCCAGGATATATACAGCTGTGTGATCAGCATACAGTGATTTAACCCATATCGCTGCGCAATGATCCCAAGAGGATGGGTATACTTGTGAAAACCAGAACCAAGAACTGAACCTGTGGTACACCAGATAAGAAAAACTGAAAGTCAGATAAAATACCTGAAAAGGTTGTTCCGATAGGATCGAAACCATTCTTAGTACTTTACCTGACAGACCAAATAGAGAAAAGTCATTTTTCAACTACAAATGCAGCAGACAGGTCCAGAAGAACAAGTATTACGGCTTACCTTGATCAATTGACATCATAATATCATTTTCCACCGAACCAAGTGTTTCAGTGTAGACCACTTTTATCATGTAGTGATTCAATAAGGTTATTATTGATTAAATATTTGTTTAGATGGAAAGCGATGCTTTTCTTAAAATTTAGATAAAAATGTAAGATTTAAAACAGATCTGTAATTGTTTAGAATATTACAGTCTATAGTGTTTTTTTATTAATGGTTTTACAAGGGCATTTCATGGATGTTGGGAAAACACCCAGAGATAATGATGTATTAACTATATTTGTAATTGGGTTTATCAGAACATCCAAGACCTTCACAAGCCATGTAGGCATAGGTCAACTGCACAGAAAGATGATGACTTTTTCGATGTTTCTAATGAAACCCCTTCCAGAACTCGCCATATCATTTAAAAATTAAACAGAATTTAAAAAGGGAACCTTTTAACAGGTAAATTTTTTTAAGAAGGGGTAAACAATTTTTTT